>JBBJLS010000140.1:8152225-8162607 GCA_037577275.1 Bryconaethiops microstoma | reverse complement strand
TGCAGAAACCAAATTGCAAACAGCGAGTGGTAATATTGTATAGAAATAGCACACCGTAGCTCTCTCTCTCTCTCTCTCTCTCTCTCTCTCTCTCTCTCTCTCTCTCTCTCTCTCTCTATCTCTCTATCTCTCTCTTTCTCTCTCGCTGTCTCCCTGTCCTGCAGCCCTGCCCCAGTCCATGTCTGAATATGGGCACTTTCAGATTTTTTTTTTTTTACATAATTGCCTTACATAAGTAGCCAGCTCAGCTCAGAGCTTGGATGATATTAGTGACGATGAATATTGCATGAGGAAAGCTCTCGTTAAGCGTTAATAAGAGGCTGGAGATGGCTCCCGCTGTCAGGCTGTCTTAATGCCACACACCCCACATCCATTGAACCATCTGACCCTGTCTCTTTTCAACCCGTAATGGGCTTGTGTACACCCGGCCGGGTGTTTTCGTACACACCATTTGAGAGCAGCAAGAAAGTGAGACAGCTAACGAGTGCAAGGGAAAGATTTAGCTATTTGCTGCAGGCATAGCAGTGGGCTTTGTGAGGCAAAAAGAAAAGGCCACTTGCAGCACAAAGAGCCAGGTTCACACACCCTCTCCCTCTCTCTCTCTCTCTCTCTCTCTCTCTCTCTCTCTCTCTCTCTCTCTTGCTCTCTCCCTCTCTCTCACTCCCTCTCCCCGTTCACACTTTGCGTGAATAAACAAGTCTAATTGCGGAGGCTCATTAAGGGCGCTGGCAGGCAGCGAGGGCAGCTGAAGCCAGCCCGGAGGTAAGAGGGCATCTGAAGCACCTATTCAGTGCGCCGATTCAGAGGTTCAAGCATGGCAGTTGCTTGAAGCTCTCGCCACAATTTGGGTGATTATTTTTAATGTTCAGGAGGCCCTCCAGAAGAGGAGATTAACAGCCCTGGTGCTGTTGTTCTCTAGGACATTACGGCATAAGAGACACTAAGGCTCTCTAATGGCTCTCTCAGCTGTCATTGATTTTGTATATGCACTTTTCTTTCTTTTTTTTGTTGCCAGTCCGTATGAACATGTGCTTGTTGCACACAGGTTGACAATGAGCAGCTTGAAAACATTTTGTGAAGGGAGCATATCATCCTGTGGAAAAAAGCCAATTATTCAGATGGGAAGAAGTCGAAGCTATGTGTACATGTATTTCAGCATCCTTGCAGTCACGAGTTGTGGTAGAATGCTGCACTGGTGAAGATGCACATCGCCGTGACCTGAAAGACAGATGTGGCACTGGCTGCTTTGCTTAGCTGAACTGAATCACTAATTGTGTATTGCGTTATAATGACATCTGTTGTGACAATCCTTAATCAGAGCCTGTGTATGTGCGTTACACACAGTGCTGTTGGTGTGGGCACTAACATGCAGTATATTAGCATGTTGTATTGTGTAATGGGATTTTGTGATGTGATCAGCTGTTGCATCGTGTTAATGGTCAAGCTCAGACTCTGTATATCTATTAATTGCCCAAATAGTACATACTCATTTTCATTGGCTTGGTCAAGTACTTGCATTAGCACGTGTGTGATGAATGATGCTCACCACTTAGGTGCTCACCATGAAAAACAGCCATAATGGCCTTACTTAGCTTAGTCAAATGATGGACAATTTTATACCGCATGGAGTGAAACATGATTTTGACGCTACTGCTGTAATAGAAACAGTCCCCACTTAGTATTTAATGCTAAATGTCTGTAGGTGATCTGAATGTAGAAGTGTTGGCAAGTCCAGTAGCCCTGGTGGAAACTAGAGCGTGTCTTCTTGCCCTCTTGGGCCACTTTCAGGCCACATGTGCTTCAGGGCAGAGCAAGTGGGGTCCCACAGCTTTTTGACTGGGGTGCAAAACTGACCTTCTTCATTATGTTTTTTAGGACGTTTGTGGATATTGCCCTAATTCAGCCCTGCATGTATTATTTGGCATTTCTCATGAGCACGCTCTCTCTGTCTGTTTTTTTTCTCCTCCTCTGCCTCTCCATGTTGTCTTTAGGCTATTATTAGAGCAGACAGGCGGGTGGGAGGAAGGAGCTGAAGTAGACGCCTCTTGTCATCTTTTTACTTATTGATTCTGTTTGGCTTTCCATGCCCGGGTATCTGCATATGTGTGAGAGTGGGTATGTGTGTGTGAGTGTGTGTGCAGGACTCAATGTGAAATGTAATGAAAACATACAGATGGGTGCTTCACTGTATAATAACACTGCTTAGTCCATATGTTAGCACAAACTTATTGCATGGTTTGTTAATATGCCCAACACAGCATGTGTGTGTAGGTAGAACTGGGGGCGAAACCTAATGCAAACACAGCCTTGTACTGTAAGCTGTATATTAGCATGGTTTGTCGAAGTGAGATAGTTGGGTGGGCGTGCGACCACCACGCCTTGCTGAGAACATGTTTTACACCCAACCTTGTTAAATATAGAAATGTGGTTATTAATCTTTCATCCAGAGTCGTCTGCGTTTAGTATCTAGGGAGGAAAACTTAAATACATAAAGCACTGGGATGCCCTCTTTCTTTTTCTCTCTTGTTTCTTTCCACGTCTTTTCCTCTCTCCCTCTCTTTCTTTTCCATCTCTTCCATTTGCACAACCCCTTATCCCCCACCAATTCACCCCCCCCACCCAAAACACACAAACACTCACACACACACACACACACACATTCCCCAACACACGAAAGAACATGTCTAAATGTGTTCTGTGCTGAGACTGGGGAGTAAAATTTCTTCCATAGCTGTGTTCTTATTTTTAATTACACTTAAATGCGTTTGCACACTTTTTTGTATTCAGCGCCTGCCCTACTAACGCCCCTTCGCCTTTAATGGAATTTGCTCCTTAAGAAAGCACTGGAGACTGAGGGAGAGGCTCGCGAAAGATTCCCTCGCATGCACGCATGTCTCTCCGTTTGCTGTTTGTTAAAATATGAGGTTGAGATTCGGGGCTAAAGACCCATAGATGATGGGTTGTATTTTACCCCCACCCCTGTTAATTTTTTTTTATCTCATCTCACTCCACATCATCTTTCTCCTCCCTCCCTTTCTCTACCTTTCCACACTTTTGCTCTATGTGCTGCTCGTTCACCCCCCACCCACATACCCTTTTCCCTCTCCCTCACTTTCCTCACCCACTGCAGTAATAGGAGACTTGCAATCAATAGCACATTAGTCTGGCCGGAAACTCTGGTGAATTAAATATGAATGACTGAGATTGCAGCGCTACCTGCCTCTCTCTCTCTCCCTCCCTCCCTCCCTCCTTCTCTCTCTCTCTCTCTCTCTCTCTCTCTTTCTCTTTCTCTGTCTCTTTCTCTGAGAGCTGACTCAAAGCCCGGGGGGAGGGGAGCTCAGCTTGGTGCTACACAGTAAATTCCCCTCTTGTGGAAGAAACCATAGAGGTTGGGGGAAAGCTAGATATGTAGTAGGCATCAGTTAAATTCATTGAATTTAACTGATTCAGATGTTCATTTCCAAATGAATAAATTATATTACATTAACACAGTTATTGCCAAAAATAAGGTGAAACAGTGTTAATATATTTAATTAATGTGGAAATGGATCGAATGAATATAGTAAACTAAATACATTTTTCAGTATATGATATGTGTACCCACATATCAGCAGCTTGTGGGTTACATGGTGAAACATTCTGACATTGAATAAGACTTTCATTGTCTTCACAAGCACAGATTTTCAACATAAATCTATCTTTACCACAGCCTATTCAGTAAAGAAGTCACACAATTTGCACCATATGAATACTGTACAAAAAACATGAGAGCAAGTGAATGTGCAACAAAAATGGTGCTCCACTTTGAACAGTGTTATGGGCCATGGGCTTAGCTAGTAGCACACAAATGGGACTTATGCATGGTTTGATTTAATCGGGAGCCATATTTCTTCTGAACAGAGACGAGGCAGCTCGTGACAGATGGAGTGATATTGTTCCCTTCTTTCTTTTTTCCCCCCAGCCTACGACGGGTGAGGCCCTCCCTCTCCTGTTCCTTGACAGATGCAGAGGGAGGACCAGAGCCCTCTTCTCTTTCTGCTCATTGATTCGGGGTGCTTGAAACTCCAGGCTTGGTGAGCAGGGGTTTGATTACTTCCTGTTGGTCAGAGTAAGAAAAGAAATCAGAGAGGGGACTTTTGGTGAAATACAGAAGTGCATGGGCAGGTCTTCTTTTTAAGAACCACAAAAAACAGGTGTGAAAGTTAGATACGGGACTACGTCCTTGTTTGTTTTTTAATTTGTAATTAAACTCAATTAGTTCTGAGACTTTTAAAATGTTTACCTGAATGTTTATAAACACCACAGACCATTGAGTTCACAAAATAATTTGTGGAATGAACTCCTCTCCTTTTCTGTAGTCCAGTGGGTTCGTTCATTGTCTTTGTGAAGTAGCAGCAGCGTGCAACTCCCAAACAGTAAAGAAGGTAGGAAAAACAAAGACAATCCTTTAACCTTTTTGAACACAAGCATGTTTTCTTTCATAAATGATATAAAACACTGGAATAAAACTATATGTAGTGTGTTATCTTTTAACACATCTGTGTGTCCCTTTCAGGACAACAAATCTTGGCTTACTTTTAATCCAACCAGTTTGTTAACAGAGGCTGTGTGCTTTGAGACATGCTGTGTTCTTGTGGCCTGACACAAATTTGAGTTAAAACAGTTGTAACACAACTGTGTTATTATGAACACCTAAAGTCTGAGAATGGTATAGACTAAATGCCTTACAGAAAGTACCTTTAAGAAATCATAAGTGAAAGTGGAATTCCCCTCGAATAAGAATAGGGAAGTCCCAGTCCTCAGTATACAGGCTCTTGCAGGAAAACACAAAAAGCTACTCATCCAAAGTCAACTTGAACAAACTGACCTTGATTCATAATTCAACACATTACTGCTGGCTTTGAATGGCCTGCATAATTAGAGCGACAAATAGCAAGTTGAGTTTCCACCTTTGTCATATTATGTTTCAAGGTCTGGGATGATGTTCCAGTTTTACTGTAGAAGATCTTTTCTTGCTTTAAACCTTAAAGTTTTTTTTTTGTAGTTTTTATATTCTATTAATATGTAATTACATTGTTAATTGCATAGCTAGTTGTTTACGTTATGGACAGGTTTAAATATTTTATTTATGAATGTTCAGTGCAAGAACCTTATCATACCACCCCTATGAATGCAAAACTAATATAATATAAACAGTTAGCCAGTGTATTGGTGTAATTACACAACATGAAGTTATCTGCAAAAAAAGCTATTGGAATTCCCCAAAAAATAGTCAAAGCATTTCTAAGAGAACATGTTCAATGGGCTAAAATTTGTATCTGAGCATTCACAGTCATTCGTAGCTGGAGATGATGTAAAAAAGATGTTTCATCTTCATGCAAAACAAGGTTTTATTGGCCAGCAATAACTTTTAATGAAATGTTATTAAATGCATTGCTTTGCTGAAATTTTAAATAGAAATTATAGGCTTTTGTTCTCAGTTGTAGCAACTGTGACTTCAAATGGTTTAAGATTTTTAAGATTTTTGGGTTATTGTAGGTGTTACATACAGTAGGACTGAGCCCCTATCCTTTATCAGCCCCCAAAAGCTCAAGTCTTCTCCTACAGAGAGCATAACTGTAACAGTAGAGGATAGAGTGACAGTATGGATTTAGGCTTGTGGATTGATTTACCAGATTTTAACACATTCAGCGGTCAATTAGCCCTGCCCCCGGCTCATCAAGGACAGTGCAAATTCCATTAAGTGACTGGCAGCTGTCCGGCGACAGATGCCTGTCCGGGTCCTGGTCCTCTTCCCCCTGCTCCCTAGAGGCGCAGGGGTGGTCAAGAGAGGGGGAGGGGAACCACAGCCTCTGCTGTCCCGAGGAGGTGATGCCGCTCTCAGAGCTGCACCATCAAATGAGCATCTGCCTCCTCCTCCTCATTGTGCTTCAGCAGACATCAATATAATCTTCAAGTGGAGTGGTTCGCTGTTGCACTGGCTCAAATGATGAATGACTAAAATTGGCCATGATTTATAACAGAAGCGTGCTTGCTTCAAAACACATGTTGATTGGTGGTGTACATTATGGCAAGGACCTCCTCAGTGATTTATTTATAAGCCTTCTTTCAGGAGGTTCTGTTGTCATATTCGCTGAAATGTGTTTTTCTAAGTTATTCCCACATTTACATTTGACATTTAACATATCCTCACTTTCATATCAAAGCCTTTTTTCCTTTTTTCTATTTTTCTCCCATTTAGAAACACCAGCTGGTCTTTTTTTTGTGTGTGTTTTAACATTTCACGATATGTAGAAATGATCCAAATTATGTAAACTAAAGTATTTTTTCATTAATATACAATACAAGGAGCAATGTCTTTTCCTCCTCTTGTAAAGTCACACCTTTAAAAAGTGATTCTTCAAGGATTCTTTATGAAAGGCAGTGGTGACATAAAGAACCATGCCTTAAAAGGTTCTTTATATAGTTAAATGGTGAACACTCAAAGAACTGTATGAATGTTTAAATGGTTCTTTGCCTGGTAAATCGTTGTTCTCTGTGATGAAAATGGTTCTGTATTACCTCAAAAAGGGTTCCACTACTGTTAAGTGTCATAGAACCATTTTTTTCTATGTATAAACTAAACGTCTTGTCCTACAACTTTGTCCACAAGTCATATGATCTCATAGACTTTCTCTGTCTTTCTTTTTTAATCATAAGCACTCTTTCAGGAGGGTCCATCGCCCCATCTTCTTTGCTTACAATCTCTTTTAATGTGTGATTATTTTCCTAAGCTGTTACTACTTTTTACTACATGAGTTTGTCTTATGTTGTCACTAAAGCCTTATCTGCAAGTACCATTGTGCCATTGTCCACTGTGCTATACTGGTCATCTATTTAATTATCTATCTATTTAGTTATTTCTTTGTGTCTCATTGCAGGCTGTTTTAAAATGTATGCATATGATTATTTTTATTTTGGCTGTTGTTGCTGCTAAAAGTCACGTCCTCGAGCGAGCTAGGCCCCAGCAAACAAGCAGTTAACGATTTGAGCTCGGCAGGGAAGGGGTGGGAGGGGGGGTTATGGGGGGTGGACAGGGCGCGTGGCAAGAGAGCAGGTGGATGACAGGCAGCTGAGGAGTGGGGAAGGAGGGGGCCACATCCATTTTGGAGGACTCTGGGGGGGTTCAAAGGGACCCTGAAATAAAAAAGGGAAAAAAAAGAAAAAGGCAGCCCCATCTGGAGGGGAGTAAGGGAGGTGGGGGCTGGGGTGTGAAAGGGATCTGGAGGGTGGTGTCTGACACTCTTGCTTTTGTTCTTTCGTGATGCGGCAGGGATGGGTGGGGGGGATTGCTCTCCTGCCTGTGTGATGGGGAGAGGGAGGGGCACTGGAACAATAGTGCTGCTGGTCGAGGAACCAAAAGCTTTGCCTTCATAGGAGAAGAGAGGAGAAAAGAGGCTGGAGGAAAGCTCTGGAGAAATAGATGGCAGGATGTGATGTATGCTATCTGCATGCAGCCAGCCAATTCCATTAGGCTTTTGTGGGGTTAATGTGTACCTGACATGTTTCTCTAAACAATATGCTGAGCATACAGATACAAGGGGCAGGTTTAGTAGCATTGCTCTCTAAGCTAGTGTGTCAAAGAACCCTGACTATATGTATATGCTTTTTTGTATAGCCGCAATGCGGTAATTTCCCTAACGTAATAGCTGTAATAAGAATCCGTTACATCTCCGATGCGGTCCCTTCCTGGTTGAGTACATGAGCCATCTTTCAAAATCACAATCTTTGATATTCTATTACCGGGAATGCAGACGTCGCATGAATCTCAATAAGTGGCAAAAATCATGCCTAATGTCGTAGCACCAGAATGCAGCAACCTGCACAGAGGAAATGGGATTTATTCCAAGCTGCTCCTGCTCTGAGGGTGATGCTGAGGTCTTTTACATTAGGTCAAGGCATTGTGCTGTATTTAGGGAGAGGAGAGGTGGAGATTCATGTATCTTCATTAATGTGCTCTCTGGTCCAGACTCTAGCCGGTGGGGAGGGGGAAAGGGCATATGAAAATTCCCCAAAAGATAGCAGGCCTCCCCCCCCTAACCTCACCCCCTCGCTCTAGGAGACGAGACGCTTTCAGACATACTAATAACACCCAGGTGAGACTATCTGTGTGCATCAAGTACCTGAAACACACACACATTCACACTTGTCTTTAAATAATGTCAGCACATTTGTCCCATAGACATAACATATATTTAACTCTACAAGTGTATCATCCTAACTCTAACCCTAACCTTAACACCAGTAAACAAAAACAAATGGTTTTACCATTTCAGATTTAAGCAATGAGGAAAAAAGCCTGGGACAAAATCAGGATGATTGTTGGTCCTTGCATTGTAGATCATCCCTGTTTTCTCTGGTTTCCTTATGCAGTCAGGGCATTTTTTGTCCTGAAAATGTTTGAAAACAAGCATGTACACACATTCCTTTAGGCTAGTGCTACTACAGTAAGAGTGGGCTACCTGCAGCAGCAGTAGCAGCTCTCCGTGGTGCTGAATTAATGGGCCAGGCTGCTGAGCTGAGCTGTAGGGAGGGGACTGCCAGCGCTGTGTGGTCATACTCCAGCAAGCGTGGGGGGAAGGGAGCCACTTACAGGAAGGAGAAATAGAAAGCAAGAAAGGTTTCGCTATCAGCTCACAAATGCCCCTCCTGGCTCACAAACCTCAAGGTCAATAAATGTCCCTCTGCACATCTAGTTTTTAAAAGGCATGTGTATTAAATTAAAAAGGGTTATTTACACAGTAAACTATGAGTGAGAAAGAAATTGTTTTTTTTGGATCATTGTATAATTTACATGCCTCAAACAATGGTAAAATAAGTGACCACCGCACTGTCCTATTGAAGTTCTTGAGCATGCATCCTCTTGTATTAGTGGATTTGTTACTGTTACTAAAGATCCTTAATCTTTTTGGTAAACGGGAATCTGTGGTATCTCTAGTTCTGAAATCTGGACAATGCACAGGACAATAGGCGGTTAGGTTGAATCATGACTGGACACCGCCTTTTCATGGCCTTCCAAACACTTGTGGTGTATACCACCCTCTGGTGGCCATAAAGTGCTGTTTTTTATTATACATTTTTAGTAATTTGTGTGATTCATCAGGTGACCCTTTAGACTGAAACTAATTTGTTCAGTTTGAACTGTTAAAGTTCTTCAACGTCATGTAATTCCTTCTGGCTTAAGTATCACTGGACAAGTAGATAATGATCCCAAACATTCTTGAAATTGTGCCAAAATTATATCCAGTTCAAAGAAAAGAAAAAAAGTTTATTTAAGTATTTCTTATTGTTTAGTTTTTTTATCCAAATTTGGGCCCAACTTCAGGCCTGTAGTGTAAAAATAATCTGGCAGTCAATGAGAATTGCTTACATGCACACTCAATAAGGGGAAACAAATATTCAGACTCTTTTGTTTTTGTTATTTAAAATATTTTCTGTGTAGATATCAACTTTATACACATCCTTTGACATTGTTAGGCATTATTACTTTCTTTACATTGTGTACAGTGTCTGAATATTTTTATCCCTTCACTATTTATCATACAGTGATGTGGATATTCAAACAAAACAATGCCATTACAAGCAAACCAATGTCATTAAATGAAATTTGGGCACAATTGTATATATATTTATTTTGTTTTATTTTATTTTTATTTTTTTACACCTTGTCACACTACAGAAATTTATCAGGAATGGTTTGAGGAACATTTTTTTGTCGTCCAAATGAACCAGATTTCCTAACAATCAAGTATCTGTGGGATGCACTACACAAACTCTGATAATGTCTTGTCACCAGATACCATGGGAAACTCACTTGCAGAGGTTTTGTGGAGTAAGATGGTTTTAATGTTGTGGCTTACCACTGTGTATGAAGTGTTTCGATCTGAGCTGTTTTTGAATGAAGTATAATACAGGACAGCCTAATCAAAACAGAGATCATTTATGCACAGCGGTGCTTGAAAGTTTTTACTCTATTTCTGCTTAAATATGACCTACAAGGTAATCAGATTTCATGCACGTCTCAAAGGTAGAACCAAATGAAACAAATAAGACAAAAATATTATACTTGGTCCAATATTACCAGGGATTGACGTAAGTGGTACGCAAGTACAAATTGATGTATGCGGTACGCAAATGCGCGGCAGTTTTCAATATTCACAGCTCAAATGCGTGCCTACTTTGAGTAACTTCATGCAGCGTGCCCTGCCCCGCCCCTCGACTTCAAGGACCGAGACACAGACCTCTGCGCGCAGGACTTCACAAGGCAGTTAGCAGCGAATATTAGCACCCACCTGACCACACCCCCCCACCAATCACGTCACAACAGAGACACAGACCTCTGC
>JBBJLS010000140.1:8113671-8128000 GCA_037577275.1 Bryconaethiops microstoma | reverse complement strand
TAAGGGTCTTGCTCAGGAACCCAGTGGTGGTGTGCTGGAGGTAGGATTCGAACCCACGACCTCTTGGTCCAGAGGCCACCACCACCCCCTTAACTCTGCCATACATACCCTTAATGTATGGCAGAGTTTTTCAACACATCTGAACTAAGTAATCACAATTGGAAACCCACATTTGGGTTTGTTATAGCAGGGGAAAACACAGAAATGTTCACTTTAGGACTACTTTAGGACCAGAATTTAAAAAACCTCTGTAAGAGTATCTAACTTGTGTAGGTCTGCATGTTTGAAGGTGAGGGTTCATTTCTCATTTCAGTCAGTGTGACAATGAGCAGCCAGAATATAAGTGATATGGTTATGTGTCTCAGGTGCAGCTCCCAGGAATGAAATGGGTGGACAATCACAAAGGAGTGTTTAATGTAGTGGTGACGGCTGCATCCTCTGTTCACACCCAGGTAAACACGTGCCCGTTAAGCAAAGATTTTGAGTTTATTGAAACATTCTAACGTGCTTTATTTGTTTATAGGATCCTCATCTGGATAAGTTCTTTACACTGGTGTATGTGCTGGAGGAATACTCTTTCCCGTTCCGACTAAAAGATGTGATCATCACTGAGGCCAACGTAGAGGCTGAACTAAAGGCCAGCATGGCAGCCCTTAAAGGGGCACTGTTGGATACCTGTGTACGCTTCCTACACCAGCTGCTGAACAAACTGATCTTACTCATCGTCTACCCTCCTGTCATTGCCGGCCAGATTGGTGTGCACCTCTTAGCCTCTTTCACTCTATCGTTTTTAGTTCAGTAAATCTTGCTTTATTTATTTTTTTACAGGACAGCTCGCAACATTACACAACCCCTGCTATACATGCATACAGCATGTCAATAATAACAGTATGCATTTTCTGTGAAATCACAGGAAATTTATGAAAATGCTTATTAAACTTCAGTCAACAAGTAAATGTTTTGATCAGATCACTTCAAACTTGGCACTGGACTTCAGAACACCATTTGAAAAAAGGATCTATGTTTTCTCTTCTACCTGAATTCTAAATGTATCTTTTTCATCCCATTGCAGTCAATTTGGGCCGGGCTGCTTTTGAGGCAATGGCTCTTTTGGTCAACCAGATCCACAAGAATCTGGAGGGGAACCAGGACCAACACGGCCGGAACAGCCTGTTGGCTTCTTATGTCCACTACTGCTTCCATCTGCCCACCATAGAGCCTACGTTTCCCCCTACTGGTGAGCTTTGGCAATAACCCAAACATGGTCTTGGAGTACTCATATTTGCACATTTCAGTATTTTTCCTTTTCTATACAACTAATCAGTCAATTGACAAGCCCTTCCTGAAATCTGGTGGATGTGTTAGAGCAGTCAAAATACCAAAATTTGGCAGTTTTTATGAATTTTGTAAATATCTTCTTTGTTTAAAATATGTATGATGGGGACTAGTTTATTAATTCCTGAGTTACATTACTTTTTATAGCCTTAGAATGGGAGTCACTTGAGAGTTTGTCATATGCACAAAGAGTTATGAATGATATCCGTAAAGTAAACATATTTGTCAACCTTCCATTTGAGGGGCTGGGTTTTATTTTTTTATTGCTACTCAGTGGGACCATCCTATGAGCTTCCCATCCAGTATGCCACATTATCCCGTGCAACAGCTCGTCCCAGCAGTCTGCACCTATCCCGCTCCAAGAGCATCAGTAACTCCAACCCTGATCTAGCTTCCACACCTGCTTCGCCAGACGAGGAAGTGCAGAGAATCATCGGCAGCAAGGTGGGGTCCCTCCCTTCAACTTCTCCCGTAGAGCTTGTGAGAAAGGACAGTTCAATATCCTCTACTCTAAACCTTTGTTGTTGTTTTTTTTTAATGCTTTGATTAGTGTAATTTTTTTGTACAGTGAGAGGCTCTTGTTGTATAGCCTTTTCCTGTATGATGGTCATTCTACATCTCAAAACGTCCTGTTCCTTTTCCTGTTTATGTGGGATGAAAGGAGCAGGCTCTTCCTGAGTTAGCTGCTGGAGGTAGTCATGCATGCCTGTGGTTGAGCTGCTTCCTGCGCGTGACTGTGCACTACACTCCTGATAATTTTGCCCTATAGCAACTCCTTTGCCTTGTCTTTTCTGCTTCTTGACTGTGCCCCTTCCTAAACTGCTCCCTATGAATATGTCCAGTTTCCACCTTCTCCTGCCCTTCCTTATCAGTTCCCTGCTGACCGTCACTGTGTTTGTGTTTGCGTTTGCGTGTGTGTCGACGGCGGATGAGCAGGGAATAGATCGCTCTCACTCCTGGGTAAACTCTGCTTACGCTCCTGGGGGCTCCAGAGCCGTGCTCCGACGGAACCCCAACTCCAGCTGTGAGCTCAAGCAGGTGCTAAACCTCCCCCTATACCTCAAAACCTCACTCCCATTAATATACCCTAATATCTCCCATTCTATTATTGTGTGGAATATCCAGCTACTCACCTATTAGTACCCAGTACCCCAGTATTCCCCATTCTCCTATTAATAACCTATACCTTTCTTCTCCTGTTCATACATCCCCTAAAATCCCTCCACTCTTTCCTATTAATATCCTATATGTCTTATACCCACTTATCATACACCTCTCTTACAATTCTATTAAAGCGATGGTACAGCCAAATGTCAAATTTACATTAACTGTTATTTAGTTTTGCACTGGAAAGCTTAGAGACGTAACGTAGCTTCCAAGCAATGGGAAGCCTCCAGGTTATTAAAGTGCAAACTGCATGCTTAAATCATTACACACTTGTCTCAAACCACGTACTGCCAAATTATGTCAAATAGATTTGGTCAAAGTACTGGCACAATTTTAAAATACTACCTTTAGCTATACAACATACTTTTTCTGCTTTTTTTGACAACAGTATGACATATAGGTTTAGAAATAAGAAATTATACTAATTAGAAATGTTGTAGTTGAATACATCTCTTTACTTGATGTCCTTTGAGGCAAGTATGTGATGATTAAGACATGGACTTTACACAGTGCTAGCCTGTTGAAAAGTAAAGGAGAACAAATACACATTTAGGCTAAGAAGAAAAATAGCATGACTTTGTGTATTTACCCTAAACTATTGCTTTAACATCCTTTTAATATCCCCTGCTGTTCTGTTAGTAGCCTATATCCTAATGTCCTCCCTACTGTCCTAATAATCTGTTCTGTTCTGTTAATCATACCATAAACTCTCATATCACATCATGGTGTATAAACAATGTATTTTATGGTCTCCCAGAACCCATCATCATTTCTTTCCCTTCGCTACTTGTTTGTTGAATCTGTGTGTCTGAGTGTATGAGACAAGCCTACTCTTTCATTCATCACCCTTTCATCTGTCTTACTTCCAGAGCTGGCTTTTTTTTCTGAATACTATTTTGCATTTGTCACATCTTCATACTGGCTGCTTATCAGAAAAATCACATGAATGGTTAGAAATGTATTACTGTCATTGAAAATCATCTTCATAACTAACTCTAGAAAAATCAGTTGGCAGCACGTCGTGAGGCATGTGAGTTGGCCTTTGTTCTTGTTTAGAGCAGCACTCTTTTTAACTCCATCAGTCTTTTTCAGTTATTCATCCCTTCCAGTTTTCTTTTACATTCAATTTGTTTTCGTAAGGGTCCAAATGGCCTAGGTTCCATCAGAGCATGCCTTCTCATTTTTCCATTATTTTTCTCATTATCCTCATCCCCATGGCCACTGTAACAGGCCAGTGAAAGGGGAGCAAACCGCATGTCAGCCTTCATCGAGAGTGCCTCCTTCCTCTTACCACCTTCCAGACACATCGCTAGGAAGGTAAAAGACACTGCTTTGTTTCAGTTCATCCCCATTCATCTTGTCATCATTCTTTTCACCTCACTGATTACATGTGCACGTGTGTGTGTGTGTGTGTGTGTGTGTGTGTGTGTGTGTGTGTGTGTGTGTGTTGTGGAGGGACACAACCTGGGGTTGTATCTGTTTGTTGATGCCTGCACTCTTTGCTCAGTTGTTGCATGAGGAACTGGCTCTGCAGTGGGTTGTGAGCACCAGCACAGTGAGAGAGGCAGCACTGCAGCAGGCCTGGTTCTTCTTCCAGCTTATGGTAAGTTTTACTCATGTACCTCAACCCAAACATAAAAAAATGCCATAGATGTGCTCACACACACACACACGCACCATCTCCAGCAAGAGAGCCAGGGTTATTATTCTTATACTCTTTGCAAACCCCAAGTGCAACAATGAAGAGAAATATCATTACACGTACTTTGATTATATGTACAGTCAAGTCATTGTTGTGATTGCTCAGTAAGAGGCAAATATTATGCACTGAATAATCTTTGCTACTTCATCTCACATTATCATGCTGACTGAAATCCCGACAACTGTCATGAAAGCGTTAGCTACAGTAGTAAATATGTGAATTTGATTTAACAGCTAAATAAACATTATCATTGTTTTTTTATTGTAATTCTCTGAAATTGCAAACAGATTGTTTGCTAGATTTTATAGATATCATTTGCAGAGTGAACTACATTTGTGATTGAAATTGAAAAGAAACATCAGTGTTATTATTATTATTATTAGTAGTAGTAGTAGTAGTAGTAGTATTATTATTAGAGAACCGTGTGAGAAGTCATTTTCTCAGCAAATGCACAGGTATAAGAAGGATAAACATCACACTTTGCATCAGAGCTTTGCTTTCCTTTACCTTCTTATACTTTGTTTTTCATGTTTGATGTGTAATCTCTCTTTACAGGTGAAGAGCATGGCCCACCACCTGTTCCTCACCTCACGGCTAGATGTGCCAAGGCGTCAACGTTTTCCTGACCGCTTTGTGGATGATATTGCGGCTCTGGGGTGTGCCATCAGCGCAGATATAGCTAGCAGATACCACAAGGTAAAAACATTTAGATAAGGTTAAGGGCATGGGACTGAATCTATTCTCCCCTTTCTTTTTTGGGGGCATGTATAATCCAACTTTGTTTTATTGGCTCGACCAAATGAACATGCTTAGCACTTGGCTCTCCATGTGTGTCTGGGTTTCAGGATGTTGAGCTTGTGGAGAGATTAAACAGCAGTCTGGCCTTTTTCCTCAATGACCTGCTTTCTCTCATGGACAGAGGATTTGTCTTCAACCTCATCCGGTCATACTATAAACAAGTATGTGTAAACACACACACTCAGACACATTCATTCTCACATTCTTTTCATCAGAATATACCTGTAGTACAGTTCAGTAACATTTACATGAAATTAACATGCCACTGTTTCTTTGCTTCACATATGTGTCTGTGTTTAGATCACCAATAAGCTGCCCACAGCGCAGAACCCCAGCTCTCTGACAGCTCTGAGGATGGATTTCCTCCGTATAGTCTGCAGTCATGAGCATTATGTAACTCTTAACCTGCCGTGCTCTACTCTCAGCCCTCCTGCCTCTCCCTCACCATCTACATCCTCCACCACCTCACAGGTTCATATATACTAGGGCTGCATTACATGTTTGTTAGTAGTTATTGTTATATTGCCCTTTTTAAGTGTGATCTGCAATGACATATGCAACAAGACTTTTAACCAGTTACAGTGTAATCTATTATTTGTGAGCATTTTGACCATTGTTTAGTCACTGTTTCATTATTTTATAAATAATTTATCAGATCATCCATGCAAAGTGAGTTATTTTGGTCAGAATTGCAGGATAACCTGCCACCATGTCATAATAACAATGTATAACCATGTAATTGCAATACTAGTATTTTCCTCAGTGCAATCCTGTGTCTGTGTTAGAATGCAGATACATACAACAGCAGCATTAAATCTGCTGTTGATGACAACCTGTCTACTTCATAAGCACTTTTTCCATGCAAAAAATAATTGACTCTCAGACGAAAAAGTGCCTTTTAGCAGTGGTCAGGGTTCCTCTTTGCCATGCCTGAATGCCGTCTGCATGCCAAGTCACTCAGGTTATTCTCTCCTTCTCTGACTCTTGTTTCCAGAGTTCAGCATTCTCATGTCCAATGCAGGACCAGGGTGTTGTCAGCATGTTTGAGCTGTCTGTACCTTTTCGGCAGCAGCACTTCCTGTCTGGCCTTCTTCTCTCAGAACTCACCCTCATTCTGGAGCCTGATGGAGAGGGGTGAGCCCAACATGCACATGCACTCACTTTCGCTTATATTTGTCTCATATTTGTAGACAGTTTTCTATTTGCTTATTTACTCCTTCATCTGAATGACTAAACTTAACCTTAACAACCAAAACACTGACTTGTTGTGTTACGTAATCTTTTTGTTCTATTGCTTTTTCAAATAAACTTGCCTTTTTCCAACCAAATATCCCCAAAAAATCTAATTTCACGTATTCCATCAGTCTGATGAGTTTTGGTCCCTACCAATAATACCAGCAATAAACACACCTAAGCTAATTCAACCCCACTCTCTTCTTCAGTGTCTTCTTCTTGCACAAGAAGGCCATCAGTGCCGTACACTCTCTCCTGTGTAGTCATGATGCAGACCCACGTTACACTGATCCCCAGGTTCGTTCTCACATCGCCCAGCTTTACCTGCCACTCATCCCCATTGTCATGGAGACGCTGTCCCAGCTTCATGATTTTACTGGTGAGCTGGCAAAAAATAATGTCCTTCAAAATTAGCTCCTCTATTTTAACCTCTTGTTTTTAACCTCTGTGATCTGAATAGTCTTTGTTTTAAAGGTCATGGTCATGCTCTACACATAGCAAGAGGTGGTCCTTCTTCACCTTTATTGTTTTGTTTTTTTTTTAGTATGATTTAGTTGTTTGCTTACTGTTTTTCAGATACCTCACCTCAGCGCATTCGCCACGCCTCTGCACTTATCGACGACAGTGACCCAGACAGCAGCACCATCAACCCATCTATTGCTATGGCAATAGCTGGTTCACCGCTGCCCCATTCCAAAGCCAATCTGTTCACTTTGCCCTCGGTAGTAAGCAACAGACCTGCTTTCAGATTGTGGCGATCTCAGTACTACGATGTACAGATTCGCTTTGTGGAATTTATTCAGTTTAATATGAATTTGAGTTTAATACAATGCTTAGCTGTGTTTATATCACATTTGCAGTTATTTTTAAAGTAGGTTTTGAGATCGGTAGAAGAGATATTTATCTTAAGGCAATTAGGGATGTTCTGGAATGTTCTTTCCTTAATAAAATTAGGTCATTGCTGTAATTCTCCTGATACACCACCAGAGTGGCATGTTTTGAAAAGACATCCTTCTTCCCTAGATGTTTTTTTTGTTTTTTTACTTGTGCAATACTGTTTCCTGCCACATGGTGACTAAAATTTTAGGATACCTAAAATGTTTCGCTAATGCCTCTACAGAAGAGGGCTTAAAAGCCTTTTGCTGAGATCTTCTCTATTAATGACTTGCATATGGTGGGGAAATGAGGGTCATGTGTGTCTGTGTGTTTATCTATGTGGGTGTGTGAGTACATCCTTTGTGCATGACTGTCATAATGGGCCCCTGTTTTTGGACAAGAGTCAGACAAGAGGAAGGCGAGCTTTCACTGTGTGTATGTTTTGAGTTAGTGTCCGTGGTGTGTTTATTCAGGCGGGCCGTCAGTGCAGCACGCTCTCTGCTGAGTGCAGCAGGACTCTGCTAGTGTGTGTTCTGTGGGTGTTGAAGAACGCTGACGAAGCTTTGCTGGAGCGTTGGCTCTCAGAGCTCTCCGTGCTGCACATCAACCGCCTGCTTGACTTTCTGCACCTCGCCATCTCTTGCTTCGAGTACAAGGTATCTCATCCGCCCACTGTTGCCAGCACTGTGCCAAGCAGTATATTAGCCAGACTTAAATATAATTTAACTTTAAATCTTTTTCGCTTAATAAACTGTCATTTTAAAAATAATAATACATTATCCAATGTAATTTTAAGAGAAAAATAAAAAGGAGTGCGTGTCATTGCATGCTTGGTTTTTATTACAGGTCTCATTATGTGGACAAAATGCCATGGACTACCTTGGTCCTGGAATAACCCTGCTTTGGTGTATTCATGTTTTTTAATTTAAATTATCATCTAAATAACAAGCACTTTCTTGATTATAGTAGATTTGTTTGAATGGGGGAAAATGCAAAAACATGCAGGGCCAAGTACTGCCACGTCGCAATTATGATCAAAATGGTATAACTCTGTATTGTGATAATGACTTAAGAAAATACATTTGGCATCACTACTCGGAAGGCTCATAACATCCAAAATTAATCTTACCGCTTCGTCTTTTCTCATTGCTGTTTTTCTGTGTGTTGGTATGTTTTGTATTGGTGAGTTCAGGGTAAGAAGGCGTTGGAGAGGATCAACAGCCTGACTTTTAAGAAGTCTCAGGACATGAAGGCCCGTCTGGAGGAGGCCATCCTGGGCACTATTGGGGCTCGACAAGAGATGGTCCGCCGCAGTAGAGGTAACTTTAAAGTGTTAAGGGATATTCTTTTTATTTATTTATTTATTATTTTTTGGTGATTAACAATTATGCTGTCTGCAGAGCGGAGTCCTTATGGTAGCCAGGAAAATGTGCGCTGGAGGAAGAATGTCACTCATTGGAGACAGAACACTGACAGAGTGGACAAGTAGGTGTCTCTCTCTCTGTCTGTCTTTGCTTCTCTCTCTCTCTCTGTCTCTCTCTCTACTCACTAAACATCTAAATTTCTATATTTGACTCAAGTTTGCCTTTGACTTAATGAACCACATAATCACAAGGTTGGCAGCTGACTGTAAAGTGTGTGTGCGTGTGTGCGTGTGTGCGTGTGTGCGTGCGTGCGTGCGTGCGTGCGTGCACGTACGTTCATGTGCAGGACAAAAGCAGAGATGGAGCAGGAGTCCGTGGTGGATGGAAACTTGGCAACTGAAGCTTCCTTAATAGTCTTGGACACTCTGGAAATTGTTGTCAAAGTAAAGGACTATCTCTCTTAGTCCCTATTTTTTTGTGCTTTATAATTCAGTTTTTATCGTTCTTTTGTTTGTAGTTGCTTTCTTCCATTCTCTGAGTCACTTTACATGACTGACAAACTTACAATACCGTTCACATCTTGAAATACATGTTTGTGTGTGTGATTGTGTCTCTTAGACAGTGGTGGTATCGGAACTTAAGGAGAGTGTTTTGGGTGGAGTGTTGAGAGTTCTCCTCCACAGCATGGCTTGCAACCAAAGTGCCCTCTTCCTACAACACTGCTTCACTACACAGAGAGCTCTGGTCTTTAAGGTGTGTGTGCTCGTGTGTGCGCCCACCAGGCTGTCGTTCCCACACCCCCCAACCCCTCCCTCCCCCCCAAAGGCTCAAAATGCCCGGGCTGATTTTTTTGTCCCAGCCCTGGTGTTTGTGCACGTGTGTGCGCACTACTCTACATAAATAAAGAATAGATTAAAGAATAAATTAATGCTTTTTTGTCTCCTAAGCAAATATTCAGTTCATTTACCATGTATGATAGTGTGCTTCTGTTAATAATTGCTCTGAAAGGTGTGTGTGTGTGTGTGTGTGTGTGTGTGTGTGTGTGTGTGTGTGTGTACGTACGTACGTACATGCAGTTCCCAGAGATGCTGTTTGAAGAGGACACTGAGCTGTGTGCCGATCTGTGTCTGCGTTTGCTGCGCCACTGCAGTAGCAGCGTCGGCTCCGTGCGCAGTCATGCTAGCGCCTCTCTGTACCTGCTCATGAGACAAAACTATGAGATAGGCAATGTGAGATACACCTGTTGCTCACATATATATATGCACCTCATTATCACCAAGTTCACCTGACTTAAGTTTTATTCTGTCCTGTCTCAGATGACCTTAAATTTGCTTAGTTGCTTTTAACATTTTGACCTTAAAATACATGACTTCCATAACCAAAACAACATTCTTTCACTTACTCAGCATAGGTAAACTTTACTTCTCTCTTAGCTTTTGTGATGCAGATATTTTAGTTTGGGCATTCCTCACCTTTCATCTGAATTACTGCTACTTATTAGTTTCTGATCCTCCTGCCAAATCTCTCAATAAATTGCAGTACATTCTGAAATTGGCTGGCCAGCTGCTTACTCAAACAACTAAATCTGCACATTACTTGTATTCTTTTCAGTTGCACTGCCTGTTTGTAAATTCCCATGTTAAATTATAACAACTCATCAAATGCCCTTTACACAAAAAAGTAATCACATTACTGCAGTGCATTACTGTGTTCTAATCTTTATACTGCCACTTATTACTTCTTATCCTTCTTATGAATTTTAATCTTGATCTGAGAAAGTGAAAAGGATGGTTATTCTGTGTCTGACTTGATACTGCAGAACTTTGCCCGAGTGAAGATGCAGGTGACTATGTCTCTGTCATCTCTGGTGGGCACCTCGCAGAACTTCAACGAGGAACATCTACGGCGATCCCTGAAGACCATTCTGACCTATGCCGAGGAAGACCTGGAGCTCCGAGACTCACCTTTCCCTGAGCAGGTCTCTTTCTCTCTCTCTGTCTCTCTCTGAAGGATGACCCGTTAAAAGATCTAAGATTTTATTGTCTTTGTTCTTGTTTTTGAATAGGTTCAGGACCTGGTTTTCAATCTGCACATGATCCTAACAGACACAGTGAAAATGAAGGAGCATCAGCAGGACCCTGAGATGCTGCTGGATCTCATGTACAGGTGATAAATCAGGACACATAATATCACGAAGTAAACATCAGTTCTTAAACTCTCAATTAATCTTTTGCATTTCTTGCTGTAGAATTGCAAAGGGCTACCAGAACTCTCCTGACCTGCGCCTGACCTGGCTGCAGAACATGGCTGGAAAGCACTCCGAGAGGGGAAACCATGCTGAGGCTGCCCATTGCCTTGTACACAGCGCCGCCCTAGTGGCTGAGTATCTCAACATGTTGGAAGACTGCCGCTACCTCCCAATCGGCTGTGTTTCCTTTCAGGTAGAGGAGCTTTCTGGATGTCTGTGGTTGTGAGTGCTAAAGCTAGGGTTACTTTTAAGATTAATTTAAGATTAATTTGTTTGGTTAGTGTTGTTGCATTTGCTGTTATTATTCAGTTTATATTTATTTTTTATATTTATATTTTTTGTATTCAGTTTATATTTATCATGATTCATTATATCATTATACCTTATTTTCTCTTTCTTGCAGCCATTTTTTTTTCCTTTTTTGTTAACTTTTCTTCTTGAATGGTGTAGCAAAGCCGTAGACTGTACAGCATTCAGCTTATATAGTGTGTGAATGAATGTGTATAATATCAAAATTATAGAGCATTGTAGAATTTTTTTAAACGATGTATAAAAAAAAAAATTATGTACAATCCAAATTGTCCTTTTTTTTCTTTTTTTTTTGATCAACTGACACTTGCTTCTCTAGTAGTTACGCTGTGTTTCATCTGTGTTTGGTGTAGAGCATCTCATCTAATGTGCTCGAGGAGTCAGCTGTGTCAGATGACATTTTGTCTCCAGAGGAAGAGGGCATCTGTGCAGGGAAGTACTTCAGTGAGGCAGGGCTAGTGGGGTTACTGGAACAAGCAGCTGCCTCCTTTAATATGGTGAGAGCATATGCCTTTGTATACTCAAAATTTAAAAGCATCATTGACTAGATCTAATTGACCTCTATTTTAACATCACCGTTTGTAATGGATTTGCAGTAGAAGTGAAATGGCCCCTTTTTCCATAAGTGATTGACTCATTGTCTGTACGCCAGGCTGCTATGTATGAAGCTATAAATGAGGTCTACAAGATCCTTTGCCCAATACATGAAGCCAACAGAGATTTCAAAAAGTTGGCTTCAGTCCACGGAAAGCTGCAGGATGCCTTCAACAAAGTCTACAACCAGGTCTGTTCAGAAACTGTATGTTTTCATTCATGTGTTAACTCTGCAGGAGGTCTGCAGCAAGTGAGCACAGTCTTAAAGAAAGATTTTAAATTCAAGCATGTAACACTTAGGGACTTGTGTAAGGCAATTCAACACCTATGCAAGCACAAAAAACTGACAGATCTGTTTACACAATCAGACTCTGATTCTGACTAGTTATGTTGCAGTTGATAATGGCAATGCCTGGTGACAGTTAATTTTGTAGATCAGTGTTTTTCTGTTATATCAGAGTACCTTAATGTGATTTGTGACTGTTTGCCAAGTGAGGCTTGTAGGCAAGTGTATTAAAGGGGACATATTATGCAAAACTCACTTTAGTTATAATAGGTCTATAGGCTATACAAAACATGTTCATGAAGTTCTTTGCACAAAATCACTCTCACATAAAGAGATATCACCAGCTTTATTCTTGACAGTTTCAGTTCCTTTCAAAATGAGCCATTTAAGGGCTCTGTCACTTTATGCAAATAAGCATCCCTTGCTAACGCTGCGCGTTTGACACACGTGAAACAGAGGCGCTATCCAGCCCTGTATGTTGGACCCCGAGTCGGACTCAGAGCAAGATGAACACTTCATGAGTGACTTGCCTTTGCCTGTAGCTGTAGCGTCTTATGAGTGCTCGTAAAACTGGCAGACAAAAATGGCGGATCTTCAACTAATCTAGTGAGTGGGGGCTCGACAGATGAGGGGTGGTCTATGCAAATTTTTCCATTATGATGTCACAATGGGGCGGCCGTCCAAGCGGCTCGTAGGAGCATATGAATCCTGACACCAAAATCTTTCAGTTGATTCACAGAAAACTGATGTTTTTTTGTTTTTTTCGAGCTCGGGGTGTTTATAGGAGCAGTAGAGACGCAAATGGAAATACAAAAGGATGCAAAAAGTGAGTTTTGCATAGTATGTCCCCTTTAAAGGTGTACATATCCACTATTACTGCTCTGTTGTACAATTAAGGCACTGACACTAATTATATGGTATATCTGTATATATTTATGAATTTGTTTTCTCTGCCTATCTGGCTTAAGAAGTTTCTTTTTGCTGTTTAAGATACCCATGCATTGAATTAAGTCGTATCATTTTTACTTGCCATCAAAGTAATGTGCATGATTTTGGGAACCAGGTAACATGACTTTGTTTGTACAGTTCCATCTGCAGCTACAAACCTAGCAATTTTACTTGGAATTTTTCATTCAAGGATGTAATAGGTTGAGGTTACTGATTGTTTGCACATTTTTTTCTCGTTCTTTGTCTTCTCGCTGCTGCTGCTGCAATTATGTGCTGGTTTGGTTCTGTCTATAGAGCTCAGGCTGGGAGGTATGACTACATATACACACAGTATTCTATTGCTTTTATCATACTGTATGCTTATCAGTATTACATGTCAAATCTTTCTCTCACACACATACACTCTCCTTTCTTTATCTCATTTTCTCCCCCATGTCTCCATGTCTGTCCCGTCGGGATGTGTCTCTGGTAAGTATAAGGACATGAACTTCTATTACAGCACCAGACTATTGCATTTAACTCTGTTGCTCTCACACACTTACATAAGTGCCTTTCCCAAGAGCGGCAGGAGTCTGTATTCACTCTAGGCCTCAGGCTGCTGTCTGAAGTGTCTGCTAAAGTCATATTTGTCTGGGCTGATGTTTTGTTCTCCTTATCTCATTTTCTCTTTCTCCGTCTCCTCTTTTCTGTCCTGCCTGTAGAGTTTAGAGGATGTTTGGGACCTACTTCCGTGTGGGTTTTTACGGCTGTCGCTTTGGGGATCTAGACGAGCAGGAGTTTGTATACAAGGAGCCCTCCATCACCAAGCTCGCTGAGATTTCACACAGGCTAGAGGCATGTCCTCCATATATTAATTATTCTGAAAATTATAGCATGATTCCTTCTTATTGTTAATAAATTGTCACATGGAGGTAGTAAGCTAGTAATTGCAATAAAAATTGTGTTCTTCTTCCCTGGTATTATGATTAGGAATTCTATTCAGAACGCTTTGGTGATGATGTTGTGGAGATTATCAAGGACTCCAACCCTGTGGACAAAAACAAGTTTGACCCCAACAAAGTCAGACATAAAAAAAAATCAATATCTATTTCAATTGTTTGATTCAAAATTTTTTTTCATTGTTTCAGTTTTGTTGGTATCACAAATAATGCATTTTCTTTGTGTGGTGGTACGCAGGCGTATCTCCAGATCACATATGTGGAGCCCTACTTTGACACATATGAGCTGAAGGAGCGCATCACATACTTCGACAAGAACTACAACCTGCGCACATTCATGTACTGTACACCTTTTACACTGGACGGTCGAGCACATGGAGACCTGCATGAGCAATACAAACGTAAAACTATTCTAACCACCTCCCACGCATTTCCATACATCAAGACTCGCATCAACGTTATCCAGAAGGAAGAGGTAACAGCATTTTTTGTTTGTGTCTGTACATATATATATAGATATATATATATTTA
>JBBJLS010000140.1:8080220-8104836 GCA_037577275.1 Bryconaethiops microstoma | reverse complement strand
AACACATATATATATGTATTTCATTTTAATAATTTATAAAGTATAACCAAAAGTGGGGTGAACAGGAGTTTTGTAAAGTGCCCCCTATTGCCAAAAACCTGACTCTAAAAGCGGGTAAGCCAGCATGCCCGATCAGATCTAATCAAGGAGCTCACCTTTCTGCATATCTAGCATTTTCTCACACCCACCACATCAGAGGACAGCGTTCACATTCCCGCAGTCACGGCCATTTTGAAGAAGATTCAAATGATATTACAGACATACAGGTTACTTAGGTCATAGAAAAGAAAGCGGGCTGGTCATATTGGACTTGGCTTATCGTGTTGTTGTTATATATATATAATGTTTAATGTTTCTCTTTATAGATAACCGAATACTTGCAATACAACAGTGTGTGTCATTTGTCATATTTTTCATATTTCATATTTCCGTCTTGAGTTCCTAAATATGAAAACAGTATTTATCTGGCTTTATGAATGTTTAAGCAATCACTCCATTGGATTATAGTTAAGGCCAGAGTGGGCAAATGAGCAAAAAAATGGGCAAGTGTAAGGATCTGAGCCACTTTGGGATGACTCGATGACTGGGTCAGAGCATCTGCAAAACAACAGGTTATGTGGCGTGTTCCTGGTAAGCAGTGGTTAGTACCTACCATAAGTGTTAATGATAATGTTTCCTGTCACATGCCAAAAATTATTCAGGAAATGTTTGAGGAACATGACAAACAGTTCCAGGTTGACCTAGCTTTTAAATTCCCCAGATCTCAATACGACTGAGCATCTATTGGAATTGCTAGACAAACTAGTCATCCGTGGAGGCCCCTCCTTCCAACTTACAGTACTTAAACGACCTCCTGCTAATGTACCTTATATAACAATACACAGGTTTTCAGAGGTTTTGGGGAATCCATGTCTTGATGGGACAGAGCTGTTTTGTTGACGAGGGGAACCTACAAAGTACTGGGAACATGGTTTTAATGCTATGGCATTAGTATCAGTATACTTGCCCTTTTTGCCATTTAATAGTCCAACATATGGGACACCATTATATTTATATACAGCAAACACTCACTCACAATCTAAAAGAAAGGATGGAAATGTTTTTCGTAAAAGTCTCTGGAGTGAAGGTGTGTCCTACATGCTTGTTTTTCCATGTGCAAGGCATGTGTTCAGAGCCTGTGCTGCTACACTCCTCTAATCTGGAAGTATTTAACCAAGACCTTATTGGGGGGAGTGCATAATAACAGATGGTGCTTAGGTATATAGGATTGAAATGTTGGCTCCGAGTTTGGTATCAGCCTTTTGGCCTATATGGGCCTCAGTTGCCAAGTGAAAACTGGCTTATCTCATTTCTTAACCTGGGGCCCAGAACTGAATGTGCCTCTACTCTTTCCATGACACCTCTCTGATTCTTCCACCCCCTCTTTGTTTACATTACCATTCGGTGTGCAGCCACTCAACACACAAAGTCTTGCTTTAAACAGAATCTGTTGCGCTCATTCTTTACGCAGAGTTTTGTCTCAACATTGCTTCCCGCTCCATGTCTTGGCACTCCTCTGCACATTTTGTCCTACATGCAGCTTTTTGCCGCCCTTCATTCCACCACTTACTCCCATAGGAATTCTACTTTAATTCTCTCTTTTTTCATTTTGGTTGCTGTAGCAATTTCTGTCATCTGAGCCCCACCCATAGGCAGTTTCCTGTCGGAGGTCAGCACAGTGGCCAATAGCAGGGCAGCGTGTGTTTTCTTCTGCTCTCGTCCCAGCAGTAACGTGAGCAGGGTGAACCCCCCCCCACCTCCAGCTCCTGAGCTTTGGCCATGGCCTGCCGTGCTGTGTCTTTTTCTCCATACCACTCCCTGATGTAAAAAGCAGTCTCAATGTGTGTGTGTGTGTGTGAGAAAAGGCCACATTGAGTTGGAGCGAGATTTTCAGCACCGGTCATAGTGCTTTTGCTGCCTGGTCTTTTCATCATGCTGTTTTACTTTAGTAAACCGGTTTCATACAGACACACTCTGAGAAAAGCTTTGGTGCCAAATTCTGTTCAGGTAAGAAGTATAGTTCTTTATAGTTTGGCTTTCTCCTCATTTGTTGCATATTGTTCCACTCCTGGAAACTGGTCTGCAAATTTTCTTCTGAGGACCACCAACAGTGCGCAATTCTTAAAACTCCAAGCTTCCTTCTGGCAGAGATAATCATACTGAATTTTATTTGTTTACTGAATTTTATTTGTATAAAAGTTCTCTCATTTCAGAAAACCCCATTCATTGGTTTGATCAATGAAACACTGACTTTGAAATTTACTTAAATTCTACCAACAAAGGATGGTAATGTTAGTAATACACAACAAAACCTTCTGGAAGCTTCGTAAACATTTTGCTCTGGCCTGGTCTCTGTCTTTGTAATCTCTCAGACGTCTGCTTATCTAAGACTGGTCATAGGAATGCATAGAAAATGATTGTGATCTCTTGGGAGGAGTCTATTTAATCTATGTGGATAGGGTCATTGTGATTAAAGCATTATTCACCCCTTAGTCCTGAGCTTTAGTTAAGCCCATTCAAAGCCTCATCAAGGCTCTCTGTGCTTACTTTGCAGCATATGGTCAAAGTAGGCTTCAAGATGTAAAGTTGTTGGTATTTGCAGTGGCTCATGCTCATAGCATTTTGAAGCTGAAAGCAGACTGGTCTCCTTACAAAAGGTATTCTTGATCTGGAAGTTTCCATTAGCATTTATCACTACGTCGTTTTCTTCCTTTTCCTCCTTCCCTTTCTTTTCCGCCCGCATCCCTAGTCTCCCCCACCCCACCCCCCCACCCCACCCCTCCTTCTCTCTGCTTTCAAATTTCCTTATTTTCTCTGCTCCTCTCCCATCTCTTGCCTCTCATTCTATCCTTACTATCCACTGTATCTCTTTCTCCTGATCTCTGCCTCTCCTAGTCTAGGTTAGGAGGAAGTGAGCGACTCATTTCTGTGTCCATGGGGAGCTGCAGCTCCCGTTCCTGTAACTCTTTCCAACCTGTATCCAAATGTACTCATTTGTAATGAGCCATTGCTCTGTTACTATAATGGGCTTTATCATTTGGAGGAAACTCATTTGGGTGTATGCCAGACAGTTTTAAAGAGTGCTTTGGGCATAGAGGACAATAAAGTTAACACTGGCCCTTGCCCTAATGCTGCAACTGCTCTCTTTGAGGTAAAGTGCCAGACAGTTTGTTAGTCCACATTTGGCTGTGCCACAAAATATTTATGTTTAACAATATACCGTAATATTTTTACTCCCACCCGAATTCACTACAAATGGCGATTCATAAAGCTGCATAAAGCTGCATAAAGCTGGAGGTAGAGATGAACTTTTCTCTCTCTCTCTCTCTCTCTCTCTCTTTCTCTCTCTCTCTGTCTCTCTCTTTTTCATTATCTCTCTCTCTCTCTCTTTCTCATTCTCTCTCTTTCTCTCTCTCTCGCTCTCTGCTATATATTAGAACCAGCTGTGGTGCTCAGGCCTGAATGAATGGTTCTTTTGTGATTTGGCTGTCACTCCACTCCTGTGTAAGGGTCTGATTCTGTCTCTCTCTTTTTCTCTCTCTCACCCACTCTCTTTCTCAGACACTGGTATGACAAATGTGTTGGAACAATACAACTCAATGTTCTCAGTATGATAGTGTTGCCTAGTGGAATTAATTATCAGGCCCTTTAACAACATTTGAATATGCATTTTGCAGCTTTGCAGTAGTGGGTGGTTGAAGAATGCGAATCTCTAGGAACTTTATATAATTGAAAATGTAAACAAATGATTTTAAGATGCCTCTCTGTTTAGTCATGTGCATATTGAGCTCACTCTACAGTTCTTTTCGCACTAACGGTCAAAGCATGGTCATCTAGCAGCCTGTGGGAGCTTATTGCTGTTTGATTGATCCTGAATTCTGAATTATTTCTTTGTGACCATAGTTTATAAGTGCACCTCTAACTCTGACTTTAGGAGAGTGATTCATTAGAAACCCTGAAACTGAAAAAAACACATTGCTCAACGTCAACACCCTGAGTTTTCCCAGACTTTGCAGGGACTTGCCAAACCTCATGTTGTTGTGGTTCTACTCAAAAAGGGGTGTGTTGTTTGTGATGATAAGCGGTGAGGATGCCGAGCCCAGTGGCCTATTTCTCAACAAGGATGCTTACCACTCCCACAGATGATAGTCCACTTTAGGCTACAAGCTCTTTTTTCCTTTTTTCCGGGACTCATGAGGTGTGGTGTTCTTGGTGTGGTGCCAGAAGATTTGGGCATTCCACCTAAACAAGGGGTGTGGCCCCAAAAATACTCAGTTCAGTGCAAAAGTCAACTAATTTTATTATTCTTCTACATGTTATTTTATTAAGCCAATCCTGAATTCATTTCATAAAGCACATGCTTTTTCTTACAGCCTTGAGGTGGCACCCTCTATAGGGAAGGAAAGGTCCTGCGGGTTGGGGTGGAGAAAGCAGCATGGTTGCACTGTGAGTCACCTTTTCCGATCTGAGAAAACTTTCTTGAAATGGTCTTCACTGATGTTCCAAGCCCTGACCCAAACAATTGGAGATTCTCTGGGTTTAGGAAGCATACTGTCAGTGTCATTACAAAACCTCATCTCTGAAATACTAACTTTATAGTAGAAGCATAAAGCTCATTATGCAGGTTAAGGTAAATAGAGGCTATTTTTTTATTGCAAAACTTCCATTTGTGCATTTGTCATGAAATGTTATCACGGGGTAAAGGACCACAATATCCACAGTCCACAGTGAAATGAAACAACGTTCCTCCAGGACCATGGTGCAACATAAAAACAAAAACAGAAACACCACAAGGATACTGTCACAATGGGGTAGCACCAGTCTGGGAAGGAGGTGCAGGCACGGATTTCCATTTTCTTCAGACTTTATTTTATTTACACAAAACCAAACACATGGAAGGCTTGAGGGCCCAATACATAAACAAACTCAAAAGCACAAACCACTGGTACCACCTAGTAGAAGCATGAGGAAGGACTGACAAACTGAACCTGAACCGAGGAACTATATAAACTAAAACAGGCTTGACTTTGAACCAATGAATAAACTCAGTCACTTAAACAGAAACAAACATCGGCTGTTGCTAACCTATATGTAAATGGTCTTCGTGACCATTTCACAATAAAAGTTCACAAATACATTCTAATTTGGTGGCCTCTAGTGGCTTCTGACTGTGGACGTTACAGCTACATAAGTGCAGACAGGACAAAATACGCAGAGTGCAAAGAGAGCAAAGGGACGAGTACATGAAAACCACACAGGACACGACAACATTTAGAGCAGTTGATGTTTCTGCATTTGTAGGCTGGCTGCTAAGTATACCCAAGTATACCCCATACTTATACAAAGTATACCCTATGCTTATACCTGCATTCTTTTGGTAGTTATATTTTGATGGCAATGTCAGAGGGTTTTTTTTTGTCTCCTTTAGTTTAAACTTCAAATAGACTTTATGTGAATGAGAAACTATTTTTTTTCTAATGAGCAACATTTGATAAATACCAATGACTTCCCACTATGTTGACAGCACGACCCTGGTGGCAGGCAGTATTAATGCTAGTCTAGAATGGGGAGGAGGGAAATGAGTGAGAGAGATATGCAGAGCAGGAGGAAGAAGGTGGGTAGAAGGGGGAGTTAGCCATGCAAGCGAAAGCCTACACATGGACTGTTATGGAGAGGAGCTTCACCAGGCTCTGTTCACTGTCATCTCAATGAAACACTGTTTACAGACAGTGTGGAAGGTTACTGGCACACACGCATACACTCATGTACACACACACACACAAATAAGCATGCAGTCTCTGGCACCAATGCTGCTCTGTTTTGGGGGAACAGCAGGGCTGGTATGATTGGTTGGGGGAGGGGTATTTGCAGTGCTGGATAAAACACCAGAAAAAACAAAGGAGAGAAGATGTGGTATGATAAGAGAATTTGATCTGTGAGTACCTGCAGTTTGACAAGTTGAGAGTAAATGAAGAAGAGGAAAAGACAGGGATGGATACAGTTTGTGGAGAGGAGAGGACAGTTTGGGTGGTATCGCTGGGAGCTTGGATGTTTTTCATGCTGAGTGACTGAACTCCACACTCTAATTATATCTCATCAATTGTCGCCCTGTCAAGCTTGTCCCCCATCCTCCCGCTGTCTTTTTCGCACACTCATACACACCCAGACAAAACTGTTCCCACCACATATATACAGGAATGTACATAGTCAAAAAACTAATTTTGCTTTTGTCTAGACTTTAAAAGATATAGCCGTTCTGAAGATGCATTTTTGTCAAGCAACACAAAGTGACATAATTAAATCACCATGCTTCTTGTGCCCTTGGGTCATCCCGCTACATTTCAGGTTGATGAGACAGCGAGGAACAGATTAGCAGAGAGAGAGAAAAACTTGTTCGTTGATGAAAAAGGCCACAAAAATACTAGGTCAGTTTTGTCAGTGTTTCCGAGTGGCCTAGTTTCCCCCGAGTAGGCAAGACTCGAAACAGTCTTAGAGGGTCATGAGATTAGGCAGAGGGGCAAAGTTTTTCTTGCACGAAGCAGAAGCCCTGTCATTGAGTGGACTGAAAAATGAGTGTGCGGCTGACCTTTCCCCGAAGCATTCTCCACTCCTTGTAAAGTCTGAGCGAAAAGTTTTAAACTCACCTCCTAGTTCATGGATGGAACATAGACAGCCTGTGGCATAGCTAAGTGAAAGATGACTAAAGTATAAAATTGTCCCCTTCAACTACCCTCCCCCCATTCCCTGCACACTAATGACCTAGAAAGTTAATCTTTGGTGAGAATGCTCTCTAACTCCAAAAGCCATTTTCAAAATGAAGGGAGCACAAGCCAGAGAGAAAATGTCTTTGCCTCAAACAGTATGCTACACTAAAGGCTAATAGTATTGCATCAACATAGGCACACTCTCGTAGAGGTGGTGGGTGTTTTTATTGGCCCCACTGATTTATATGTAGAGAAGTCTTGCTCTTCTGGATTTGGGTTGTGCAACTGAGAGACAGGAAGGAGGAAAAATAGACAGTGGTCATCTGTAAACTCCTGATCATCAGCTGACTGAGAAGAAAGAGCGTGAGGGAGAGTGGTAAAGAAATCTGGGAGGTGGGGGAATGGGGAAAGAGAGAAGGAAGAGAAAGGGAGATGGAGAGAGTTGGAAGGCATGGAAAAGTGTGGGAGAGAAATGGTGTGTGTGTGTGTGTGTGTGTGTGTGTGTGTGTGTGTGTGTGTGTGTGTGTGTGTCTTTTCCAGCACCTCCATACGCAGATGAGAGCAAATGATTCCTTCTAAGGTTGTAACTAGAAGCCGTTTCTCTGTGACTGTACCTGCCAACAAAACACTTCTTTCCATTCTCTTCCCTCCAAGCATGAGAACCAGAAACAAAAGAACTTTTAGCAGTGGAGGGAGACTGAGAACTGGTCAGAGAAGTGCATACATATTATTTGTGCTGTAAAACTAGTTCTGTCTCAAATGTACAGTATCACAAAAAATGTACAAAAAAGACTGACCTCTGACATAGAATTTTGTTGACAGAATTGCTTATCTGATCATGGTCATTAGTATGTGTTTGCCTGTGTACATTCTGTATGCATGTTCAGCTGGCCTTAGACATCTCGGCATGGACAATGACTGACAGCTTGTATGTAGTAATCTCTCTCTCTCTTTGTCTCTCCCTCTCTCTCTCTCTCTCTCTCTCTGTTATTCTTCAGGTTTTGAATGTGATGGTGTAACAACAGGCTACTCTTGAAATAATGGCACAAGTACTGCATATGGACACCAGCTTCCCAGGTACATTTATACTGTAAGCTCTTATTTAGTAAGAGCAGCCACTTAGATGCAGCCTGGGTAAAATTATTACTTTTTCATAATCAGATTATGAAAAACCATTAAGCAACCACCGTGTGGGAATGGTTAAATGCTTTTAAACAGAAACAACAAAATATTAATTAATTAACTTGTATTGTCTTGTATTGCTTAGTAGTTGTAAACCCAGTGAATGCAGTGATTTAAAAGGTTCATCTTCATCTCAAACTTCATTTCCATTAAGGGATGTTAAAGTAACTACTGAAGTAAATCCTTTAGCTGCATATAGCCTGAGGTTAATGCTGTCCTCCGTAGTCTGCCTTTGAGATTAGACTGAGATTTCCTTCTTTTTAAAGTTGATTTCCCCTCTCTGTAGGGAAGATTAACCCTCCAGCTCCTACTTCCCTGCATGCAAAAGACCAAGAGGCTCCTTACTCAGTAGAGACCCCCTACGGTTACCGTCTGGATCTGGACTTCCTCAAATATGTTAATGACATTGAGAAGGGCAACACTATCAAGAAAGTGCCTGTGCAGCGCCGGCCTCGGTACGGCTCCCTACCTCGTGGCTATGGTTACACAGGCTCGTGGTGGACCTCCACTGAGTCCCTGTGCTCCAATGCCAGTGTGGACAGTCGCCACTCCTCCTACTCGTATTGTGCCCCAGGGTACCACACCTCTCAGAGGCCTGGCTTTGGCGCAGCCCGTGTAGAGAAGACCTTGCTTGATGCCCGGCGCAAGCTGGAGGAGGAGAAGGATGCCCGGCGCTTTTCCAATCTGGGCAGCATGCACAGCAGTGTGGCTGGCTCCAACACTTCACTCTCCAGTGCCCACAGCTTCAACCGGGCCCAAGGAGTTGGTGGCTCATATACACCAGCCAGCTCAGGCCTTTCCACACCTGTGTCCCCCACACCAGCCCACCTGCAGCATGTCCGTGAGCAAATGGCCATGGCCCTCAGGAAGATCCGTGACCTGGAAGAGCAAGTGAAGACAATCCCTGTGCTTCAAGTGAAGATTTCTGTGCTGCAGGAGGAAAAGAGGCAGCTCAGCGTGCAGTTAAAAAGCCAGAAGTTCCTGGGCCTAGGCAGGGGTCGACCCCGGGAGCTCTACATTGACATCCCTGAGGAGGAAGTTGGAGCTGGAACCACCAAGACAGGAGCAGGACTCTCACCCATCACACCTGATGGCTCACGGCAGGACTCAGGGTGTGAGATTGAAGACACAGTGATTGTTGGTGGTGCAAGGCCTGGGAACAGGAAGGAAGTCCGTACCATTGGGGTGGGTCCTGATGCTGAGAAGGAAAAGATGACCCATCACATGGGAATAGGGGTTCGGGAAGAAGACTTGGGGTTGCTGCCAGAGATGGCAGCTCTAAAGACTAAGGTGGAACAGCTGGAAGTACAGCTAAAGAAGACCGTGCAGGAGCTGCAGAGTGCCCAGAAAAAAGTGGAGACAGGGCAGAAGAAGAGGGAGAGGCTGCCTGGATCCCCTCAGGCTGACCGTGCTGTGAAGGCCACTAGCCTAGGTTGGCAGGAGCAGCAACAGGACTGGGTTGGACCCAGCCTCCACACAGTGGTCAGCTTCACTCAGCATGAACAGCAGAGGCAGCAAAGGACAGTGGGGATCCAGGTGTACACACTGGAGCAACCCATGCTGGTGGGAGTTGGCACTCTACTGAGGGCTCAAGACTGCAGCTCCCCAACGAAACCTCTGTCTGCAGCCATTCTTGAGGGGCCACACAGAGGGCATGCTGAACCTCTGGGTGCTGAAGGTAGTACTCCACTGTTTATTTGCTCTTACCGTTTATAAAGTTAGGTAGCTATAACTGTAAAAGATTTCCTGTGTTTGTTTTCTCCCTACTTGTCTCAGAGTCTCCTAGAGAGCTACCAATTGCAATAAGCTCCAAGCAGGTACGAGAGGTCTTGAGAAGTGATGTGTCCACATCAGTCCCAGTCACCAGCCCAACCATTGCCATGGAGACAAAGTGCAATCAAATGTCTGCCCTATGCCTGAGACTGAAGGTAGGAGAGGCACACCAGCAGTCAACTAGAGAACTCATCCAGTCACATGAAGATACAAGCAAACCAGGTATCTTTCTTTATTTGTACATTTTTTGATATTCTATTTAATGTTAACTTTTGTGTGTGGACATTGATGCCTTGAAATTGAACAATGAAGTTAAAGATTTTCTCTTTAAGCTTCTCCCCAGTCCAGTTTGAGATCAATCATGAAGCGCAAGGCAGACAGAGAACCAGGTTCTCCCTCAACCAAGAAGAACCTGCAGTTCATAGGAGTGAATGGAGGGTAAAATTAACTTTTATTCTACTATTCTATTCTGCATGTAATTACTAGACCAAACCTATACTAGACTTTATTTTAATTTTGGACTGTTTTAGCCAGTTTAATCAGTAACCATTTATGGGACAATTAATTGAGATCACTGACTTGCACTCCACTGCAGGTATGAGTCCACCTCAACAGAGGAGAGTAGTTCCGAGAGTTCAGAGGATGAGAGTGATGCAAGTGAATATCATGAGGCCACAGAGAAGCTTCCAGAATTTGCAGCACAACAGTCTCAGACAGCATCTGTCAGCAGCCCCAAATCCACAGAGACAGAGGCTGCCCCTGCACCTCAGCACAGCACTGGGCCACCTTCAGTCAGTGAGGCTTCAGTTCTGCAGAGCAGCAACCAATCACCAACCCTGGACACTGTCACATGGCAACAGGTTCTCCAGCCACCAGCCGTGGATACTGATAAACAGCTCTGTGCAAGCCAATTGTCTACCACTGCCATGACTCCTCAGGACAGGCTCAGCCAATTCCCAGAAACAGATTCTACTCAGCAGCAGAACCCCCAAAGCACTGCCACTTCTTCTGAAAAAAGCTCTATCCAGTCATCTACCACCTGTATGGTACTGGAAAAAATTGTTAACCAACCCAAAACCATTGATTCAAATAATCAGAATTCTTGCCAATCTGAGGCCTCAGGTCTCTCCTCTCAGCAGCCTACTAATTTGTCCTTTGGTACTGGCCCCTCTGTGGATGCCAGCCAGTCACAAACCACTGACCTCAATCCACAGGAAGAAACTATCCAGTCAAAGGTTTCAAATATATGTGCCCAACAAGACACAACTACATCTTCAACTGAAAATATTTGCTCAAAGTTAGAGGCTAAACAGGAAAACAGGTGTGATACCATTAATACTAACAAATATATAAATACTGAACATTTACTGAGTGAAGTACTGAGCTTGATGATTTTTTGCCTGTTCTGTTTCAGAGGGAAACTAAATGAGAGCCTTATGGAAGCTCTTTGTACCTTGCAGAAAGCGCTCAGTGAACCAAATGCCTTCAGCCAGCAGGGGGCGGTATGTATATACTTTATGAGTTACATTGTGAGCTATTTGTGACTGGTCTATGACACCATTTTTGATTATGGTTAATTATAATTAGATGGTATTTAATTCCATATTTTGATGTATCATAATATCATAACCCTTTAAGGTATGGCATAAATTGAGACTTAGCTGGAGTACAGAATGAAAACAACAAAATTTGTATTATTGTACAGTATGTCTTGTATGGTGCTGTATGTACATAATTGCTCAGGTGAATTACTCATTAATAACAATGTTTTTAAATTGCTAGGCTGAATGAGTTTCACAGTTTCTATTACATGCTATAGTACTATAACTTGCTTTCCACAGTATTGTTTTCCGTGATTCATTCAGATAGTGTGTTTACCTAGTCACTTTATGCATTCTTATACTCTCAACATATAGCACCATTGCAGGTAGTACCTTTATTTTCCCAAACCCCACACTTGCACCAGCAGCAACATTTGTGTCGTCTAAACTCTTGTAAACCTGTTCTTTACCTAGAGGACAGCTTACACTACAGTATTGCAGGAGTGGCTACGTGTGTCATGTCACAAATCAGCCGACACGGCAGTGGTCCAGGCCTACATGGATGCCTTCATCTCCATCTCACCCCAACTGCTGGAATTTGTGGTCAACATGGCAGATGGCAATGGAAACACTGCACTGCACTACACTGTGTCACACTCCAATTTTCCTGTGGTCAAATTGCTGCTGAACACTGGTTAGTTTGGAGAGAGTTAAAATATATTTTAGAATAATAAGGAAAATGACCTTTGCATAGTGTGTGTGTTTGTTTGCATCCACAGTAAGTGTGTTTACCTTTGCCATAGAATTTCTTTTTGTTTACTGTTTCAAGCTTTCTGTTTTAAGTTTCAAGTCCCTTCAGCACTCAAACTAAGAACAGAATTGGGATACTGTTAGCCGTAGTGTTTGGGCTGTGTGGCATGGCATTCATGCATGCAGCGATTAAATTTTCTACTTTTTGTTTTTTTCTACTGTTAAATTCATGGGTAAATGTGCACATGTGAAAGGGGCTTCAGTTTAGTGTTCCAGCTCACCTTGGTTGACTTAGCAAGACCTTGACAATTAGCTGAGATTGAATCATGATTTGTAACAGGGAAATCCCCAAAATGTGATGTGCCTTAGCTATGACTGATTTCCTGAATCAGACAGCATTCTGTGTGTGTATCAGGAAGAAAGTGTTTTCGTGTTCTGCATGTGACAGGTATGTGTGCCTTGTGCAGGTCTCTGTAATGCAGACAAGCAGAACAAGGCTGGTTACACGGCTATCATGCTGACAGCACTGGCTGCATTCCACTCTGACAGCGACCTTCAGACTGTCCTGCAGCTGCTCCGCACCGGAGACGTCAATGCCAAGGCCAGCCAGGTGCGCCCTCTACTGACCCAAACTACCTCAGGAAGCTGTCACAGGAAAACCTCGCTAAATACATTTTGTCACTTTTTAAGTTATCAATTAAAATCTGCTACTGTAGTGTGCAGTCAGTGTTTTCGTTGCAACATCTTCAAGACAATATCAGTTAAGAGGATTTTCACTGCCTGAAGATTGTGTGATGCAAAATTTTCTGGCAATTACTGATTCATTCCTGGTAAATCATCACATGATCTGTGGGTAAAACTGACACCTGCACATCTGTTTTTCTTTGCGTGTGCTATAGGCGGGGCAGACAGCTCTGATGCTAGCAGTTAGCCATGGCCGAGGGGACATGGTCAGGGCGCTGCTGTCCTGTGGAGCACATGTCAACTTGCAGGATGACGATGGCTCCACAGCTCTCATGTGTGCCTGTGAGCATGGCCATGTAGATATTGTGCGGCAGCTGCTGTCTGTGCCAGGCTGTGATGCCACCCTCACAGATAATGTGAGTGTAAGATATTGATTACCTGTCATAAATATTTGATGTATTCACAATGATATCAGTCTTACCAAAGAATCCAAATTGTCTTTGTTAACATTCTTTCTTTGTTCTCCCAGGATGGAAGCACTGCACTCTCCATAGCACTGGATGCCAGTCAGAATGACATTGCTGTGCTTCTATATGCCCATCTCAATTTTGCAAAGCCACCTTCCCCTGTGAGTAAAATAATGCACACACACCCATGCACACATAGTAACCTGTACATGTACACAGTGTGTTGTCATTTGTACTTTCTGACTACCGTGGTGGTTCTTACCAAATGGATGGTTCCAGCTGCAGACCAAGAAAGTATACTAAACAGTCACTTTGCAAAGCTATTGTGTGCCATAGTCAAGCCTATATCAACTTCAGTTGCACTGTAGTCTTATTTATTATGTTCTCACTTCTCACTAACCAATGAATCACTTAACAAAGCCCTCTTATTTAGGTTTAAAAACTTCATTGTACTTCTGGAACTTTAGTTGACCATCTAGACCACCATCTAGGCTGCTCTTTGAGCAGTGTTCCATATCTAGGTGAAATCCCATCAACAATCCTGCCCTCCTCAAGCCCCCCATACTGTACTTGCACTTGGAAACCTACATTGGAGTTTTGCAGTTCACCTCTGACCATTACACTTTGAGCCTTTTGCTCAGGACCCCGTTACAATTCGCTAGTCCTCTTTAAACAGTACTAGCTTTGCTAACCCACCCTTAGCTAAGCTAGTGGTAATACTGGCCAGCTACAGGCTAGTTTAAGTGGATAAGCCTGACTTGAATATCATGCAAGGTACATGCATTTCTTCTTGAAGAGACACTAGCCGGAATGGTTGCTTTGGCTGCACATGACTAACGGGTTGCAGGCTACATACGTACATTGTCTTATGCTAGATTCACCTTAAACAAGGTCTGAGGTCGTCTGCAGCTTTGATGCCTTAAGTGCAATAGTCATGTTCTACCAGGGCAGCTGTACTCAATGTCCTAACATTTTGAGCCTCATTACTGCCATGACTTATGCCTAATTTGTTGACTAGTCAACGCTTGCATGAACTGTGCCATTATGCCACTAGCTAAATGGCATGAGAACCATAGTACAGGAAGTCTGAAATGAAGCAGTTCCTCTGTTGAAACACCACCTACTGAATGAGCCAGAAGCGCTGTGGAAAAAAAGGAAGTCCTCAGCTGGGTCAGACATAGTTTGTCTGACATTGTGGACTCTCCTCAGACTTAACCCAAATGAAATCACTGCTTTGAAAGGACTTTGAAACAACTAGGTGATTAAACAAGCAGCCAAAAAAATGTTTGAAAAAATTGCCCTCATTCTCCATTGAGAAGAATGTTCTAGTCCGGTTGCCTGATGTCAAGAGGACAAAACTGCCTAGGTGCCTCCAGGGCCCACACCTTGCCAACAGAAGCCAGCAACACATCCCTAGAGGGACACAGACATGCACCCTGCAGTGAGACAAGATGGCTACAGTTGTTCATTGTCATTGTTGTTCATGACTTGGCTCATCAGAATCAGAATCACGTTTATTGGCCAAGTATGTGAGTGAGCACATACAAGGAATTTGACTCCGGTCGATTGTGTCTCTCAGGCGCGACAGTATAAAACAATAATATGTTGTTCTTCACATGTTCTTACGCTCTCCCAGGAAATGGGTTCCCTGCTGGCCATGTGAGGGTTTTTGTTGTTCTAAAAAAGGATGGATGCCTTCACCCAATTCTGATCCTTCACCAGATAAACAAATACAAATAGGTTCTTTCATTCCACATATTGCACACAACAGCTCTTATCTACACCATTAGAAATAATAAGTGGTTCACATAAATGGATTTAAAGGACATATTTTTATTTCCCCATAGTAATGAAACACAAGCAGTGAGAATGCACATCGCTTCTAAACACCTGACAGCCCTTAAGCTGTGGTTCTCTGGTGTGTTCCTCTCGACCAGCATGACCCCAATGGCTCCTTCACACTGGGAGCTGGTGATGACAAAGGCATCTATCATCAAATGGGGAGATGTCTGGTGGCATAGATGGGTGCAAGGACAAATGGTCTAGAAAAGATACCCAGCAGCATATTCTTCTGGTGTTGCAGGCGATCTGGCTAGCGCTACCCTTGTAGAACATTTTTGTCAAATGGCCAGTTAATGTTTTTCACATTGTGGCCCAAGTTCATAAGCATTGTTGAACCTTGCACAACACCACATTCGCAAGTATGACCAATGAGACAGCAAATGCCCTCTTACGCCACACTTTGAACCCCAGTCACAGGAGACCACATCCGGATGTAGTTGGGCTGATTTGCTGACTGTTTGGAGAGTGGACCTGTTTGCCTCATTGGGCACAACCAACTGTCAGCTGTGGTTTTCAGATTGAGCTCAGCATAGCCCATTGGGTCAAGATGCTCTTGCGTACAGATGGCCAAGGGAACTTTTGTATACTTTCCTACCATTACTCCTCATTCCAGCACTGGTGGACAGTCTGCGGGGAGGGACATCATGTTCTTCTACTGGCCCCATTAAGGCCATATCAGCTGTCATTTCCAATGCTACTCTCTCTGGTTCAGGGTGTTCCAGAAAGACTTCTCACCAAGCTATGTGATCAGGTATGGCATCTGTAGCTAGCTGTGACTGTGGCCCTAGAGGTTACCTAAGAGTTGGTGTTATGTTCCCTGGAGGTCCCTGGAATGACAAGGTCCCTTCTACTCAATACTTCATATAAGAATTGATGTGGGTTTTGTCAGATAAACCCATGGTCATACACCATAATCATGCTGTCCTTCTTTTAGTCCCTTTTGGATGAAAGGAGAACCCCTTTTACCTGGGAGCTCCAGTGAGTTTAGGACTGTCTTTCAAGGGGAAGAAGAGATTGCCCACCCCAATTGCCTAGGCCACCAGTGTGGGTGTTGCACACACTTTGAACCTCTGAATCATGCTACTCTTAAGTGAGTTCCATGAAAGGCAACTCTTTTGCTTCTTTGCATGGCTAAACATGTCTATCAGTTGTGTGCACTTTCCATGTCTCCAGTGGGGCCTGGATAATGTTCTGCTGTGATCCAACCCAGCCATTTTGCTAGGTTTATAAATCAGTTAATCAGTCTGCCGGCTTACATGGACCAGTCTGATTTCAGATGGCACTAACTGCACCTTCCCAGCTGGATTTTGCAGTTTGTATAGTTCTCTAAAGCAAGACACAGTTTGCTGCTTTTTAAGGAATGGTTCTCCCACTGACAAGTAGATGTGATCAAGAGGCCTGTGTCAGATTCTGGGCACTCCTTCAATGGCATGGCCCTGAGATCTTTTTTTTTTTAGAAGACATCTCCCACATTTTACCACTTTTACAATGTCAACATAACTGTCAACTGATCTCATACCAGCTGGGGCAGACGGTAGCTTAGTGGTTAGGACGTTCGCCCTGCAATAAGGAAGTTGTAGGTTCAATTCCCAAGACACTGCTCCCCGGGCTTCGTTCCTGGCTGCCCGCTGCTTCACTTGAATGGGTTAAATGCAGAGGAAGAATTTTGTGCTGTTTGCACTGCCGGCTTACATGGACCAATCTGATTTTAGATGGCACTAACTCTGCACCTTCCCAGATGGATTTGCTGTGACAGAATGGTCACTTTCACTTCACTATAGGTTTCTGGTCAACTAGAGTTTGCAAGAAAAGACCATGTTTTTGATCACAGTGTGACTTGAGTAGATATAGGCTCAACTACATTATATGCAGGTATCATGAGGTGACTGGTATACTTTCTCAACCTGCAACTAGCACAGCTAGCGAACCACCTACAGCTAGAGAATCTGGACCATGGAGCAGTGGAAGAAGGTGGCCTAATCTGAATCACATTTTCTTTAACATTATGTGGATGGCCGTGTGCCTGTGATTCACGTACCTGTGATGCCCTGGGCAGTCTTCTGGGAGTCTATTTGAGAAGGATAATGCACACTGCCACACTGCAATATTGTTTAGAAATTGTTCAAGGAACATTACAAAGAGTTGGTGTTGGCTTGACCCCCATATTCCACAGATCTTGATCTAGTCAATAATCTGTGGGACATGCTGGACAAGCTGATTCATGGAGACCTCACATCACATTTTACAGGATTTGCTGTTAATGTCTTGGTAGATACCACAGGACACCAGAGATTTTTTGGTGGCACAAAAGGGACCTACACAATATTAGTCAGGTGGTTTATGGCTAATCAGTCTATGTAACTTGCTGTTTAGCTGCAAATGTGATATTCTAAATGCATTGCTGTGATCAACTCTTGACTGTTTACCATTGTTTAAAATAATTTCAGGTGTCTCCCAAGTCTTCAATTTTGGGATCCCCATCACCTTCTGAAATGAAGTGAGCACATTCTCATCAAACTTATGTATACATTTGCCCTGCATGAGTATATTTGGGTAACTTTGAAAAATATGTGTGCAATCTGCAATACATTCGCACTTGATGCTAATCAATCACTAGTGTTTTAACAAAACAAAGTCACCTGATTAGGTTAGTATGTAATTGTCATATTATAGGAAACTCCTTCTGTTTTCCTATGCCATGAATTTTGGAACCATTTTGTTGCTTTGTTATGCTGGCTAGACTATTTGATCCCACATTCATGAAGTCAGTTAAATAATCTGCTTATCCATATACGTAGGAGCCTTTGGCTTCTGGGTGGCAAACTTTAGTTTAGTAAATTTACCTCTGAGATTACTGAAGTCACATTTCATTTATAAATTTAAAGGCAACAGTTACTTTTTAACCACATCCTGCAATACTTATTGAAGCCATGCAATCACAGTGCCCAAGCCAGTGACTGATGTTCTACTGATATTTTATAATAAATGTTTTTATAATAAAAGTTTTCGATAAGGGGTGCTAAGTTACAACAAATACTCACACCAGTGTTTTTAAACATTTTTTCCTCATGTGTCACAGGTTCGTATATCAGTACTGAATTGTGTATGACTATCGGTTCCGAAGAAAACCTGATTTTGTGCAGACTAGCAGCAATATTACATGTTGTCCATGTATATGGGTTCTTGTCAACCTGGTGTCTAGAATTGCTTCTGATTCTTCTCCAATTTGTGTAGTTTCAGTGTGTGAACTTTAAATAGGCTGATTTTTAGAGGACTGTGTTTTTGCCCCTCTACATCAAGGTTGCAGTCATGTGTATGTTAGACTGTGGAACATTACTTGCTTTTAATCATAAAAGAAGAAGGCTCTCCAAAGGCACAACAAATAAGCCAGTAGAAAGTTGGACAGGACGTTGCAAAACCACTTTGACGTTACAGTTATGTGTCTGTGCAATGAATGGTTGTGCTCGGTGCCAGAGATGTCATGAAAATACTGAATTTCCACATGAAATAGTGTTGATTTTGAAGACAAATTGTAGAGACATTGCACCGAGGCTGGAAGGCCTGAACTGGAAGATCTGGTGTTTGACGCTGAAGTAAGCACTGTACTGTGCTTCTAAATAAGTCGCTTTTGTTATGTGGGTCCAGAAAGTGTGATGAATGGCTCAGAACTATCTATGAAGAATGTTTTGAAAATGATGTTTCCTCAAATAAGAATAATATATGCCATGTCCAAAGGTTTAAAACAAAATAACTGTACAATTTTAGCTTTTATCCAGTTATGAATTTTTTAACAGCAAACATTATATAATTTCATGAGTAATACTTTTTTTATTATGAATTTTACACGTTTTCTTATTACTTGTTTAGGAACTAATTGATTTTATAATCTTTTATATTTGCCTAATTTAACTCTTTCTGTATATCTTTATTATTGTAATATCTGTTCACAAATATGTATGTCTTTGTGGCATATTTGCCTGTCTTCGTTTTTAAATATCATTATGTATCCATATGAAGAACCTCACTTTGTAATGATTTCCTCGTTTTTGAAGAAATAAATTCAGTCCTTGTAGACTTTGGTCTCGTTTGGCTTTTTATTCTGCAGTAAACTGTGCAGGATGCTCCTTCGGTAAGCACCAGAGGGTGCTATAGTGCTATGTGAGGTCTCTGCAATAAAAAATCACTTATTTTCTTTAATAATAATAAGGCAACATAATCTGCCAATATTGGCTCAAATTGACCTGCTATCATTTCAAACTCAACTCACGAAAGTTCACTGAAAATTAAGTTTACTAGTGTTGATGCAGCGAATTTTATTTAGATTTGTCCAACTTGTCTGACTAGTGTTGGTTTGAAAGTAGCAATTACACGGTTAGGGCAGTTCAGAATCCCAGTGAATAGAGGGCATGGTAAGTCGCTTTTATAGCAACCAAAAGAAGCCAAACAAGGATTTTTTTAAAAATGTATTGCATAAATCATATTTTCAGGAAAGCAGGCTTCATTTATTTGTATATGAGTCTCTTAATACCACGTGGAAACCTCACTAAACATGGAAAATATAATGAATTAATTATTAAACAATTAAAACGATTTAAATAAAATGAAACAATTATCTTATTTGACTTGATTGATTTTGGCTGACATAACACTGTAATGATTAAGCTTTTTCAACGCTAATACCTGCGTTAATTCTGTCAGTATCAACCTCATCTGTTTTCCGTCAGTTCTTTCAAGTGTGCAGTTTAGTGTGATCAACAACTGGCACTACAAAACAGGTTTAAGTTAGGAAAAAAGTTAAGCCGACTGAACAAATACGCATGCTAAAACCATACGGTTACCACCAAAATGAGGAAGAAAGACACTAGATAAAAGATAAAACTAAAAAGAAAAACAAAATAAATCACAATTTGCATTTACTAGGTAACAGTTTTGTATCCTTTATTATGATTACTGATACATTTGTCCTTTCACGCCGAAGTAAAAACTTGCCTGGCATTTGCTCTCAGGGTACCGACGTCCAACGATTAAGGCTCCAGAAATTCGTCGTAGACTAATCAAGATGACACCCAGGGGTGGAGCATCACGATACAATGTGCGCATGTTTTCAGGAGATATGAACATGGCATTTCTTCTAAATAGCCCTAATGTGTATAGCGGATTTAAGTTAGCATGCATAAGGCTACACCGCGGGAAGATACTTAATTTGTCAGACTTCAAACATGCTAGTAAATATAAAGACATAACACACAGCATATCATCGGCTGTTTTCGAGTTCACATTTTCCTAGAAAGCATCTCCAGTGTCATTATGTTCACTCAAAAGTGGCACTGGTTTTAAAGTGGCTAGCTTATCTTCCGAGGCTAGCTTGTAAAAACACCGTTTTGTTTTTAGTTCAAATGTCTTTAAGAAGCTCTGGGACTACATGCACGATGTGTGGCTGACATTAGACGACTTTTTGTGACTAATGGACAAAGTGGTCCCTGACCACGGAGTCCTTTGTTCAGTCTGGGTTTACTCGTGTGTGGGACGTTTCCTTTGTAGGCTACAAACCACTTTTACTCTGATAAGAGCACCTGCCAAATCCCCAAATTAAAATTAAAATGACCGAGATGTTCATATCGACACCACTTTTTCTGCTTTGTTGTAGAGATACTGGTGTGGCTCCAAACTTCTCAGGCGTAAGTTTCTCTGTAACTTGCTGACGATTCCACAATGCAAGGTGGTCAATTTTTCATTTCGTCCACCCATTCTTGTATGGTGGAAGGACGAGGTAAGATAATACGACCTCGTTTTAACATAGTTTTAGCTCCCACATGTTAAGCACTACTGCCCTGCATTCAGAATGGCATCTCCGGTCCTCTGAATTTTGGCACATGTTTTGCAAAAGGTAAAATGAGGCGTAAGAATGTCGTGTCAAATTCAACGTTATACATTTTGTTATCGTTCAAAATTCAAACTGTAAAAAGAATTCAAGAGTAATTAAATAGACATGTAAGAATGTTTGTTTGCGATCTCTGTATTCTAAAAATATTTTTAACAGTTTTATTAAAAACCTAAGACATTGTGTTGCTTTATCTTGTCAAAATTGTATTGTCTAACCTACTATTATTATTAGATTAATTTAAATTAATAAACTAGTGTTGATTCAGTTTATTTTATAAGCAAGAAAAGAGGCGCTCACAACTACCTAAATATTTGAAACATAATTCAGAGGAAAATACCCAAGTGACAACAACATGGGCGGACAGACAGTGATGGCAAGGAAAGAAAGGAGAACGACCCCATAGGTAAATAGATAGGGCCAGTAATTGAATATATCATACACTATAAATTAACTCGAAAGTTTCATTGCCTTGAATCAACCCAGTAAAATCAATATCTACTTGATCTGTTTCCGTCACTTCTGTTTATTGAATGTGCAGTGTTTTTGTCCGACGACAGAGGGCACAAGAAGACCAGCTTCAATTACAGTTTTGTCCTCCACCACATTAATGATTTAAAAAAGCGGCGTGGAACTTTGGAGATATTACTGCTCACACATAAGTGATTTACCACTAGGGTGAAATATCAAGCATACTTAAAATTAAACGCTATTTGTGGGTGGTAATGGGTGGCAGTAGCGGTAAAACACTCGCCTGTGAACCCGATGACAACGACGTTGCAGGTTCTAGGTCTGACAGATACCATAAATGTAAACGGAACAAATGCTTAACAAAAAATGCAGTTAAAACCATACCGGTATGACCAAACTGAGTAAGAAAGATAAGCATTCAGATATTTAGCAAACTAAAAATTTAAATAAATTTTAAGTCCATTTTTTTTCTTTAATATGATTTCTGATATATTACTACTACATCCCAAAGTGAAAACGTGGCCTACCTTATTGCTTTAAAGGCACAGACGTTCAAAGATGACTGCTCCAGAAATTCGCCTTAGACTAATCAAGAAGACACCCAAGGGTGGAGCATCAAGTTACAATGTGTGCATATTTTAACACATAGGAATATGACGTGTTTGTTTTTAAATAGCCTTATATAATGAGTATCAAATTATAAAGAAATACATATCCATACCTGGTATAATGTGAACTGCAGTATGCAGACTTCGCTAGTAAATGTACAGTGATAACACTGTTCAAATTTTCCAGGAAAGCGTCTATAGTGTTAGGGTTAGGGTCAGGTTTTAGCTTTAGCTTCTGGCAAAAGTGACACTGCTTGTATAGCCTTTTTCATTTGCAACGGGTCTATATCAAAATTCTCCATTTTAAACTGTGGTACAACATGTCAAGTCAAGTCATCATACCCCAGTTACAATTTTCCTCCAAGACAGTGGTGTAACACAAAGAACAAAAACAACAAAATACTACACAAGTGTGAACTAGACAGAACAACACAGACTGCAAAAAGAAAGAAAGTACAAAACTTTAAAACATACAATGAAAACATTTCCATAGTACAGGACAAGACTACAGTGCAGCTAATATGCAGTGACTGTACTCGCGTTAATTAATGCACTATTATAATTCATACTGTATGTTAAGGATTCTTCACGTTAGAAATGTTAATTATCCATGCCTTTATTTTGAAATGGGTGTTTTATTTTGAAGACAGTTTTATGCAGTGCCCCTTCCTGCCTTAAGTTCGCCGCCGATTGACATGTTGTTTACAGTGGTATGGCAGTCACTAATGATAAACTGCATTGTACTTGAAAGCATAGCTGAACAGTAAACAACTTAAAAAACTCCACTGATGTCCCACGTGCTTTCTAGTAGAAAGCCCTGCAGTGGTCAATTAAGTTAAAATCCAACAGTAGAGGTCAATCCTCAACGAAGGTCCTTCAAGCCGGATATTGACTGCTGCAGAATATGTCATCAGAGGAAGATACAATGTCTAACCAACATGCTGATGCACGAGAGCGACATACAAGGAAACACCGCATGCCTAAGCACCTATAAGACTACATCCTTGCCCGCCATCATTATGGACCTACCCTTTCCTCCCACCCTGATGCCGGACAGCATGAGGAGCAGAGAGGAGCAACAGCCGCAACAGACAGTGGGCAAGCAGATCTAGGTTCTTTTCCTGGTACCAGCAGAGCTTCACACAGCCCCAGCCCTGGTGATCCACTGAACACCTCATCACTCCGGCAACTAATTGAATCCATATCCAGGAGTGAGAAGGAAGAAAGAGCTGAAATAGCTTGGGTCACCGATAAACTCTGCCAATATGAACATAGACAACATTGTCGCCAAGAGCTGTTGGAGCATATTATATCATTCCTATGGGAAGAAGAGGAGGATGAGGGGAAACACAATGTGGAAGTTGTCAAATTCCCCCTAATGCAATTGCATTTACCACTATGCCCCCCTTCATACATTCACTCTTCAAGACAGTCCCCATCAGCAGAGAAAAGGGAGTCTCGCACTGAAAGAGACATGCCAGCAGATGTGATTTCAACATTACAGAAGGAAGCTGAGCTGAGAGACTACACCCTTGAAGTAGTAGCTAAAGGAGCAAACTCTGAATTCACAGAACACTCAAATTCTGCATTCACACACACTTAATCTCTTCCTATTAAATCACCTCATCTGGTAGAGTGAGGCCAACCTCAGCCCTACAGCAGCCGATGAAGCCAGTCCCCTTACAACCCCAGGTAACAGGGCTATATCACAGTGAAGATGAATCTGCCTCCAGACTCTCGCCTCATGGTGCAGCAGCTGTCAACAACTACAGCTCCACACAACTTTAGTCTGCAACCACGCTCCATGTATGGTGTACAAAAACCCAAAATCACAGATTTCACTACAGATAGTGAAAAGGACTTTGCCAATTTGAAGTTAGCCTTAGGTAACCTGCTCGAGCCCTATCCTGAATTGACTGAAAAATACAAATACCATGTGCTACTTGAACACCTAAGCTCCTAGAGGTACAGATGTTTGGTCAGTCCTGCAGATATGATCCATTCCCATACACAACAGCCATGTATGCATTACAGCTCCAGTATGGCCAGCCACACCAGCTAGCACAGAGCGAAATAGCAGCCATCCTCACTACACCTGATGTGAAGACTGAGGATGCGAGCACCTTCCAAAACTTCGCTCTCAGAGTTCATCTCTTAGTGAGTATGTTGCTGTCTTTGGAAGGGCCTCAGGGGATGAAACTCAATTGCTGCCTAAATATCACAGAGTTCATTGAATATCTCCAACTGCAGGGAAAGCTCAGTACCACAAGCCTCAACCCCTACAACCTACAAGCTCAGAAACAACGCTTGTCAAACAGACTAGTACAGTGCTATCAACTTGAGAAATCTGCTAGTAATGGGAGACAAAAAATCCCATTCAAGGGGAAAGGTCAGAGTGTAGCAGTGTACCATGGTGCAGAGCCCATCAGACGAGATAGATAGATGCTTAATTGTCATTGTGTCAGTACAAGATGTCATTTGGGGCTAGCCTGCAGATGTACACAGTAATAAAAAATTAAATATAAAAATATAAAAATATTTTTAAAAATGACAGAAGTTGTGGGTTTAGGAAAGAATTAAATACAACTAAAGTATATATTATGTGCATGCTTATATACAGCGGAGATCAAGGTTGCAGCAGGGTGCTATAATATATACAAGCGGAATATTGCAC
>JBBJLS010000140.1:8018773-8080120 GCA_037577275.1 Bryconaethiops microstoma | reverse complement strand
GATTCAGTTCTGTAACTTTAAGACCAGCTGGTGTCAGCCACAGCCTCGCTCTACTGTTCCCCTTTATCCTAAATTAATCCTATCCCATTTCCAAACTGTACAATTTTTCTTAAACATAAACTTGAACACGCTACACTATAGTGTTTTTATGTTTAAGGAAAGTTGTACACACACACACACACACACACACACACACACACACACACACACACACACACACATACACATATCAATATATAATGAAATCCTTCCATAAAATCATTTTCATATCATAATTTCATGGCTTGAGGAGGTCTTGTAGATGTTTTCCACTTCTGAATGTAAAGGTAAGCTGATTTAAAGAGAAAAAAAATAAGAATGAGATATTTGGATATAGTCATATTCTTTAGGAATTTTTTTTTCAGAGATGTGACATGACATGTTGTATAGAAGAAGGGTTGGAGGAGCTTGGTCTTCATTGACGTTGATACAGTTAGATGTGAATGCATGTTAATTGACCAGTTAGGAATTAATTTTGGTTGAATTTTGTCATCTTAATATCTCTTACAGTTCATTACAAAACATACTGTGCGACATGGATCAAATTAACATGAATACCACATGTACGTAGTATGTATGTGGTATGATGATGACACCTATTGAATTGTAAGCTATGATGCCAGTTGGTATAAAAGAATAAAAATTCATCAGCATGCACTAGTGATATGTTATCAGAACAAGATGACTTGCACTCTGGCTATCATGCTTTTAATGGGTGCAGAGAAAAATCCCACATACCGGTAGGGCATTAACACAAAAGTCGACTAGTCAACTTCAGAGGCACAAGTTGACGCCCCCTGAGAGAAGTCGACTGTTTTTTTTCCCTCTCGCTGTGCACTCGTTTGTGTACACAATGCAATCTGCTTCTGATTGGCTTACGCTGATACACGTTCCTTGACTTAACCAGTTATTATAGTCACTTCATAAAAAGGCCGGTAACTTTGGCATGTAGAGGGGAATATAAACACTTTAATAAAACTTTAATAAAAAGTTGCTCAATGTTGGACACCTGTGTTCCTCCGCTGCGTGTGTGTAATGGCGTCAACAAACGACTAGTTGACTCGACTTCAACTCTGTTGACGGATAAGTCGACTTGAAAAAATCTGGAGTCATTAATGCCCTACATACCGGTATTCCTCTGTTTCATATCCGTGCTGTTTAGACTAAGTATGCTATGTCACATTGATAAATACATAATTTTATGTTGCATTTTGATTATCTAGGCAGTAGACAAATGGTCATCCTAAATTTCTAACACTGTTGGAAAATAATCGCAGGCCTTCTTTGGTCGCAAGACTGTGACGACGGCCACCTTCAAACCTCTCTCACAGTATGATGTCGGACCACTGTTTTGGAGCCAAAACCAAAGAAACCGCCACGATTGTTTCACGACTGTTATTTGTTGTCTGGGACAGGCCAAAATTGTACAATTGTACCAGGCAGAAGAGAAGACATATTATAGGTGCTCTATATCCAAAAAAATGTGAAAGATTTCTACTTGTACTGTCTTTCCCTAAGGACTTTTCACACAGCAGGTGACTGATCTCCCTCTACCTGTTTCTCCTTACCTCCTGTATGAAGGTCAGAACTCCACCACTGAGCACTTTCATACAAAACCCATTTTTGTGCTTCGCATGGTTACCATAGTGACTGCAACTCCAGCACAACTAGCACTGAATCAGCCTAGATTGAGGCTCTGCTCTATATGTGAGAATAGGAACCACAAAAATTGGAATCAAATTAAATATGGAAAGCAGAGAGTCATCAACTCTTTGATGGGGCACGCCACCATCTGTCCCCCAGAAAAAAAACGGGAAAAAAAAGCGATTTCATTGGGTGATGACAGCATGATTACTGCATTGTGACTACAGAAATAAAAACCTTTTCAACTCAGAAGCGGGAGGGCATGTCATTGTTTCAGGGGCATTCTTGGGTTGAGCTCGACCTTTCACCATATGACTGCTGAGATAGGCTCCAACACCATTTGCAGTAAGGGATGTATGGATGGATGGATCTTGTTTGTTATTATCAGTTGGAGCAAGGATGATGTACCACTTGACTACTCCAGGCTCTGCCTACAAATCTCTTCTGTCATAGCTACTGTGAACAAGAGTATGCAAAAATAATTAGAAGAAATACAGAATTAACCAGGCGAAGGAAGTAAAACAAACTGTAAATGCAGTCTAATTTTATTCTTAAAACAACAGATTATTTTAGTCCATCTGATGATCTGAAGAAATGGAGACCGCATGAAGAACAGTTTCTCACTAATGTCAGGTGAGTCAGGCCCCCTGCCAATGGAAGATAAAACGCTTGCTAGATGACCTGCATCCAACTTTAATTAGACACAAGTCAATTAATCTAATGTAGTTGAGGTGGGTGAGTAATCTACTCATTTATTTTCTCTTTATTTTTACACTTCAACTAATGTAACTTTTGATCTTAGTGAGATAGAACTTCATGTTGTCACGATGCAGGGCCTCCTTCTCCTGGCACGCAAAGCAGGCACACTCATGAAACTGTGATTCATTGTGATCCATTCTTTATTTCAAAACAAAACACAAAACGATGGCCAGAATAAGCTTCCAAAAAGGAGAATGGAGAGAACACCAATAACAGTGATGGTTGGCCGACATCTGGACAAAAAACTCTACCCTTTAAATACATAAAGTAAAACCCCAAAACCCAATCAACAGACACAAACAGTTAACCAAAACCAAAGCTGTAACTAATAAATCAATTCCCATCACCCTTCACAATAGAAGTCCCATTTACATTAACAGAAAAGGACACATGTACTCTTTAAAACATAATATAGCCTATGTGTAAGCGTGTTGCTATACAACAGCCTATAATACTTGCTTTTTTTTTGACAGACAGGTGGTTAACTTAGTGCATATCAATCCTTTTACACAAAGAACTTGGCACATTAATGATATGTCTGGCCTTTCATCTGGCTATTTTACGAGAATCCACACATTCACTTTTGACATGGAAGTCTCATTAGACAGAATAACACCAACAGGATGAGTTGACAATAGTGCTTTCACTTCTGATTTATGTACAAAATACACTCCAGTGAAGCTTTTATCTTAAAAATTCAACCATAAAATATGGAGAGTACAATCTTTGTCCTGTATTCTCATCTCACTCAGTTGCTTACATATCATAATCAAAAATGGGTTTTTATAAAGCAATGGGTCGATAAAGAACTCTTAACACTCAAAAATCATTTGAATGCATAAATGACTCTTTGTACAAACATAAAAAAAAGGTTTGAGACTTTGAATACTTTTGCAAGCAAATTTGAATATTCACATTTGTTTTACTTGTTCTTGAAATTCAAAAACGAACACATCTTTTAAAGCAGTTTGATTCATCAAACCAAACAATTTGAACAAAGCAGCTTGGTAAAATGAATCAAAAGTCCACACCCTGTGGAGGGGGATCACTTTGTACCAAAAGGTTTGGTAAACAGTGTTCAACAGTGAAATAAATTATTGAACAAAATCCCCAAAATAACAAACATGCATTGACTATCAGAGGTAAATGTATGATGGGTTGAGTGCTGAGTCTGCAGCACACTAACTGATGAGATGTAAACTTCCATTTTTTGTTAGCTGTGTTTGGATTTCAAAATGTTGTACAAGGAATAACGCTAAACAGAAGCCACTCAGCAAGTGGACAGAGTACATGCTCTGACATTTCACCGTCTGTTCATGCAAGTTGTTAAAGTTTAACGCCGCAGTGCACGGTTTATTGCACTGTTGTTCATGTTTGTAAGAGTTTAATGCATCACCCACACTTGTCCTTAACACCACATGACAGACACTGAAATGGTGCATGGTCACATGAACTCAGAATGCATTTCAAACATGCAGTGATCACGCTCATGCTTTACACACCAAATGCATTACACACTCACCCTCCCTGCCAAACAAAAAGTGAATGCGCAGGATCCTGCCTTGCAAAATGTTACTCCATTAGATGACATGAATGTTGAACAAAATGCCTGAAATTGACAGTGAGCTTACAGTCTGAGGGCAGAGCAGATCTACGCCCGTGCCTTTAGCAGGTCTTCTTCTATCAGGAATCTGCCACTGTGTGTAACACAGGCTGGTGACACAAACACTGCCCAACAGAGACTAAAGATATTACAGTACAGTGTTATGTCAAAATGTTTAAACTTTAACCAGCAAAGTCCAGACTAAATGTTTAAAGATTCATATGCAGATTGAGTTCAGAGACCATGAGAAAGACAGACAGACAGACAGAGAGACAGACAGATAGATAGATAGATAAATACTATTGTAACTATTGTACTATTGTAATGCTGATTTTGGGGGCTCAGCTTCAACTATATTTTGGGCCATGGGTAGAAGAGAGACGACGCAGAGACAACATACTTGCTTTTTAACTTCCACTCTTTATTTGCACCAACCAAGAAAGAAACACCACCTCCTAACAGCTAGGACTCTGATATCACACCGCTCCAACGCGTTATATAGTTCCCTTCTCTTTTTATACATAAAAAAAGTGAATAAAAATAAATCTGAAATTATAAAGTAATGAATCTTAATGAAAATAAATCTCATCTTATACATTTTTTTCTTTCAGCCTAAAACTTGGACTTCATGTGGTTTTACTTACATAAGGATAAATAAATGAATGAATTCATTCTTACTCTTAAAATATATATATTTTAAGCAAAAAAAACAGTTCTGTCAGGCTACAATGAGAGTTCCAAACTGTCAGGCTACCCCATTACAGTAACCCACATCTCCACAAAGACAAACACAAATTCACAAACACAAATTCTGCCAGCGATTTTCTTTCCTTTGTACCGAGTGTTTCTGTTTATCTCCTGTTTTGAGGTTCCAGTTTTTTTATTCTCTTGCCCATTTCTCTGACTCTTGATTTTTGTCTTGCCCTGATCGTTTCGCTCGGATTGCTTTACTGGACTGACTACTGTTCCTCAGACTTCATGATTGGATCTTTGTATACTATGATTCAGATTTGTTTACCTGCTCAACTGCCCATTGGTTTTTTACCACTGTTTACCGCTGTTCTCGTTTTTTTGGTTTGTTTGTTTTTTTTTTTTTTTAATAAACTTGTTTGCCATGTTTTCTCCACATTTGGATCTACGCTACTTCACTCCGGACACAAACATTTTGAATTAATTCAAATGCTTAGTCATAAATTAAGAGAACAAATATCTGGGTCTTACATTCTATTAACTTATTATTTAAAGTTAATAAATTGTGTATTTCTGCAGTGGGCTGGCGCCCTGTCCAGGTTGAGTCCCTGCCTCTCACCCATTGGGCCTGGGATAGGCTCCGGGTACCCCAACCCTAATAAGGATTAAGTGGTTACAGAATATGAATGAATGAATGAGTGAGTGAGTGAATGAATGAATGAATTGTTTATTTCAAAATGGATTTTTATTACATGCATTTTCAGAAATTATTAAGGGCAGAGAGAGAGAGAAAGAGAGAGAGAGAGTTAAATGTAAATCACATAAAAATGATTATGCTTCAAAATTAATGTTAAACTAAGAACAATTAATTTCTTAAGTAGTTAAAAAAAACTTTAAACAACTAAATATGATTATAAACACTAATAGTAATTAAATAGTAGTTAAATATCTAATTATTGAAATAACCAGCAGCACTGAAGCCTGCCTGGTGCTCTCTCTCCCCTTGGTCTCAATGCTTCTCCCTGCTGTTGTGGACTATAACTGTTTGGATTACCCGTTGAACTCTCATTCTGTGTGACTAAGAGTCTGAAATCATCTCTCTGAGTTTGTTGCATGATCCGTGTATGTCTGTTCTGTTCTTTGTTTGGTGTTTTCCACCTCTGTTAATAAGATTTCAAGATTCAAGATATGTATCTGTAATAAACTGTATAAAACAGGATCTCTTGCAAGTGTGTTCTTGCCATTACAAATTAGACAAATTATATGAACCAATATATAATCATTATAAATAGATAAAAAAGGAGCGATGAAATAGTGAAAAATACAATTGTTTTCATAGAATTTATTGGATGCATGAGATGTGCATACTGTTGCTGGAGAGGAAATATAATTAGGTGTTATTCTGATGTGCAAAAAGGTTTGATATCCTTTCTCACTAAATGCAGGTCTCAGGTTTATAACAGATAAATGTCAAAACAAAAACGACTCCAAACTGTTTCTAAACACAGACAGCCAGGAAGATGATAGCAGAGAAAATCTGACCTCTAGCTGGTTCATTACATCTTCCTTGGGGAGATGGACACACACACACACACACACACACAAAGGCTGTGAATAAACCATATATTTTCAAGTTGTGCAAGGTAAAAAGCAGTGCAGTTGCTTCCTGTAGCAAGGTGAAACTCAAATGAAACTCAGAAAACCCTCAGTTTCCCACAAACTTTTAAAAAGAAAAGTACATGGTTATAGCTAAACAAAAATTGTTCTATGGAACAAACCCTTTGGAAATATTACTTTGTAATAATAATGCTGGGCAATGATTAAAAATTTAATTGTGGTTATTCACATTGTTATATGCAAAATTAAATAACGAATTTAACAGTAGTGTATTGCGCACTTTTATTTTTAAAGTACTGTTATATGAACAAAAGTGCAATAACATTTGGTTTGCAAACACTTTAAACAAATAAGGAACAGTGTTCCCTTTAACACAGTCACACAACTGCAGTTCAAATATTTCTGTAAATCGCAACTTAAACATTAATCAAATCAAATAAAATATAAAATCAAAGCTATAAAACCAAAGCTATTTGCCACTGCAGGGCATTCATGTTTTATCTAGTTTTTTATAGAAAAACAATTTACCCAGAGATTTACAGCAGCTGCAAAGGAGGACCAACTCCATATTAAAGTCTATGTACTTGAATACTGTGTCATTAAAGTTGCCACACGCACCAGCCACGTGACGTCCCAGGGGCGTGGGAAATGACTCACGGCAGGTTATATGAACAGGAAGTTGGCACTAAGCCAGCACTCAGTCAACCTGGTCCCAACCTGGCTAGATGCCAAGTTTTCAGCCCCCAAACCCTCTCCCCAAGTTTATATACCCTTCTGTGTGCGTGTGTGAACGCTGATTCCTGGTGGGAATCTTCACTCCTTGGCTGGAGCGTTCGCAGAGCAAACAGCGTGAGCTCGCCAGCCCCTTCGTGCCAATCCGCGACTGGGCTCTTCCCTCACGCAACACTGGGTGACCTGTCCAATTCGTGTCTACTCCATGACACGTTTTTTTCCAAAGTGACTTACAAGTGTGATCCAGATCCAACAAACCTGCCATGCAACAAAATACGGATGGTACAAAGCACAGTTCAAAAGGTAGTCCAAATAAGCCCAGTATCTTACACTTCTAATGTTAGTCTTAATTATGATATATTTCAGCTCACATTTTGCTGCTAGTGTAATGAAAATAGCTGATTCTGTCAAAAGTTGATGCATTTAATTCAAACTTCCTCCAAGACTTATGTCTTATTTAGACAATTACAAAGGGATGTACAGGGATATTACTAAAGGAAGTCAGCAGCTCAAAGAAGAATTTTGTAACAAAAAAGAATAGATTGTAACCATGATATTTAGTTTTGTTTTGACGGTCATTGGTTTGAATCCCAGGACTGCCAGTGGCACCACTGAGGAACTCTTGAGCAAGGTACCGTCCGCACACACTGCTCCCCATGCACTGTGTTCCTGGCTGCCCACTGCCTCACGTGGTGAATGGGTTAAATGCAGGGAATTTCACACTGTTCACTCTCAGTGCTGTGCTGTGGTGTGTTCACACATGATAAGAGCTTAGGTACTATGGATTAAATCGGTAATGTTACATGAGGGGCAGTTATCATCTTCTTCTCATGGTAAATTATATTCTACTCAGCGGGTGATGTGGAAACATACTAGATTGTCATGGTAAAAGTGAGAAGAGAGAAATATCTTTATTGAAATATCAACTTCAGTAATCACAGTTATCATGCTACTACATACTGCTCAGTCCATGACATGCTAAGCCACTTCTGTTTTCTAGTAGCACACTGAATGGGAAGGGTCTGTCTATTGCATAATGGAACTAAGTTACCTGTTTAAAATGTGCACGCATGGCTGTTTTATCTGGTATACTTACTGATAACTGACTGAAGCACCCAACTGGGTCAAAGGCAGAGGTGTAACTGCAGTTACAGTGTTGTGTGATGCCAGTATAGGCTTTTAATTTATACAGTTCTAAATGTGAGAACCTAATGAGAAACATCTATATTGTTCATTCATGACATACTGATGTACTGTCACATTCAATGACAGAAAATGGACAAACAAACTAATTCCAAGTTGGCAAAGGGGTTAGATTAGGCTGCGTACAATCACCATGCCATATTTAGGATGATGATCTTAAAGTGACACTTGACATAAAGAAAACACTTATATACTAAGACGTGTAACTGGTAGACAGCTTTTGTCTACTTGGACAAAACATTTTTTAAAACATCTAATATAATATAATGATGAGTCTCTACAAATAAATATCCGAATTGTCCAACTTATGATCTTTCCTGTGGTTCATTATGGATGTGAAGGCTGGACAATAAAGCAGGCCAGGAAACTTATTAATTTGAGCTGTGGTGGCCTTGGACAGCAAAGAAAACAAACAAATGCATCCTTAACCAAATGAAGCCTCAGTGACTGTAATACATTAGCTTTCAGGATGTGTTGATATTTAGTAAAATCAATTCTTCCCTCACATATCCTGTGCCACTGGCTGCCACACAATCCCAGTATGCAACAGATCTATCCCAAACCTTAACAGTTGACAAGGTGTTATTTTACCTCTGGCTTAAAGCCCAGATAACCCAAGCTTAAATAAATTATGAGAAGAATTAATTAATTGGACAAGACAGTAAAGCTTGGAACAGATGAAGATAAAGAGGATAAGGAAAGCCAGAAACAAGATAGATGGTGACAATCAGATAAATAATGAACCAGCCATTGGAGATAGGGTTAACCTTGAAGAGCCAAAGGGAAGTCAGGATATTCTGAAGAAACAGTATTCATTTGATTGCCAGGAGTTTAAATTGTCGCAATTTACCCTATAATTTTCATTACACCAGTTTCACTGAAACATATTCAATAATGCTTTCTCTTGTGTCATTGTGAAGGCCTATAGCTCAGTATAAAACATACACCTGTCCTATAGAACACCAGTCCACAGAAGCTAAAGGCCTATTATTTAAACATTTTAAGGATGGCATGGAAGCAGACAAGCAAGGCTGTCCATTCAATGTTGAAAGACAGAAAGTAAAGTGTATATTTTTTCACGATTCGAAAGACAGATAGCAAGTGCAAAGCATGCAAAAACCTGTTTGAAGAATCTGTTGCTCCACTTCGACTGAAGGATGCTTATTTCTGAACTACCTCCCTTATCACTACACAGCTTTCGCTTACCCACAAAAACACACCTGTCAAAACTTCCCGTAAATGAAAAGTTGAAAGCATGGCTGGACCTCAGACTGGCTGAACCACGACTGGACCTCAGTCGTGTATCTTTCTTATTGATCTGACATGGAGAGATTTCACCGGAGCAGCAGAAACATCTTCCACATGACAAATATAGATTTTGTAAACATGCTCTGTCAGAAAATAATAAATCTGGGCTTTTCCTGGGCTCATTGTTTTACAAGAGCATGAAAAACAGTGGTAATCTGACTTGGGCTTGCCAGGTCGAGTCACTGATCTGAAATTTCTTGATGTTTCCTGAGTATGCACTGTTTGTACCCTGGCTGTAGTTCTTCTTTTGTGAAACAAGCATTGGTGGGACACACCTCATGTACCACAGATATCTAGATAGCTATTTACATACAGCAATTAGTCCAAAGGTGCATAGAGGAGAGAAGTGAATCAGATATCCCCAGTGCCACAAGGCAGTGATAATGCCAGGAAATTCAAGTATGCTTGAATCATAGATGTTTGGAAAGGTTACACAGAGGGCAGTCATTTGCTGATACACATTCTCTGTGCAGGCACAACAGATTTGGTTGCTGGCATTGACTGGTATGCATGAGTGAACCGCCGTAAATGCTGGGGGTTAAACAGAGGACACTCTTTTTTTTGGCGCTCATTCACAGAAGTAGTATCATGGAGGTGTGATCACATTGCTGCCGGTTAATGAAATTTATGCTCTGGGAAACATTCTACAGTTTTTCCCTAAAGGTTTTTTCATCCTGAGGTGGGCAGTGCAGTAAAACGTATTCTAAATATTCTCTATAGTAAGTACCTGATGGACAATGTCAAGTATTTTCCTGACCTATGTTTTCATAGCTTACAAACCAGCAATTCATTCAAAGACTCATCAGTTAGCAAGCAAACTGCTTCATTTAGCCCATTTAATCAACCCGTTGGTCCATTTTTGCATGAAACTGAAGTAACTTTACTCAGTTCAGCTCAGTGCAACCTGGTCTTCCATTTTGGTGGAAGATAGCTATTTTGAAATTCAACAGCTAAACAAGTATAGCCCTGCACATCAGTGTTCCCTCAGAAGGATTGCACCCAAAAATAGAAAAATAAAAGTTAGGTCAACATTGTCATTAAAGCAGCCAGCAATATTAAAGGTGGACACTCATGGCAAGACAACATGGGTATTCCTTCTCACCCACTATATCACAAATTTGAGCTCCTGCTAACAGATACCCATCAGGTAAAATGTAGACTTCCCAGGGCCAGGCACATTGCAAATAAACTTTACTTCATACTGTGTGCAGTAAATACTTTTAATTCTATAAAAATATTTATTTATCCATTTATTCTTTTTTAACTGAGTACTTCAATCCACAGTCTGCAGTATGTCTTTGTTTTTATTATTGTTAAGTTGGTATTGACCATTCTGTATTCAGTCTGTTTTTATTCTGCCTATTGTTTTATTGTTTTTAATGTTTGTTGAGCTTGAGCCATGCTACAAAAAGAATTGACCATATGGGACAATCAGTCTAAATCTGAATCCATAGCTAACATAATAGGCTAGCTCCATTTTTGTGTGACTAGAGAGATTACACCCCAACCTCTCTAATCACACTAAAGATAATAACCAATACAAGCAATTTGAAAAAATCTTCCAGTTTCCGTAATATTTTATTTGGCCAGGTGACAGGTTAGTACGTGTGCAAGAAAAATTCTCACAAGGGACATTTAATTTGAATTAGAAAAAAAGATTGCTTATGATTTTCAATTCAATTTAGTTTTCTTGTTTTTGTCATTATTTCTTTGATTTGCTAGCTGATAGAGCAGCAAAATTAATGCAGCAAAATTATGCAGCAAAATTAATGGGCAAGTAGAAATGTGTTTTTTACTGCTAGCTGCTAGCATGTGAGGGAAATATTTTAAAAATTCTGATTTGACCCCGCTAGTACAACATTAGGCCACTGATCTTTGAAACCAGTCATGTAAAAAACTCTACCAGGCTATCTAAGCAGACAGAAAACAAGTTGCACCCAGCGTCCACCCAGCATCCCTGCGTGCCTTCTCTACAGTAACTTCAATTGCTTGTGCTCTTCATGTCCCGTTGGCACACGGCCAGTGCCAGAAGAGAAATGCATGTGATTGCCTGTGTGTCTATATTTAAAATAATTAATCTAAATTTGTGATGATTGCAAGGCCATGCACCCTGGGAGGCAAGCCTCAGCGTATTGCTGCGTTGTTTATGCCAAGAACCTCTCAGAGCATCTGATTAGGCTTGATCATGCAAATTCTGGTAGTAACCATGGTGTATGTAGTCAACATTTAGAGGCCTTCCAGAAGACTGACAGGGCTGGAATGTGCAGCATGGCCTAGCTTTCACCTGTAGAAATAGGATGGAGAATCGCAGGGAAAACACTGTTCATCTTTCTTACATAACAGGTGTGTTGCTGGCACCTCACATCTTGACCCCTCTTCCCTCACTGATGATAATAGCTCATACTGATCTCTGCTTCTTTTCAAATACACATTAATGTTTCCATAATATTCTGCTTTGGCCAGTTGACTCATGTATAACAAGAGGCACAGTAGAGAAAAGAGCTCTGTGATTTATGTAAGGTCCGGCAATTACTCTGCCATATAATGATTATTCCTGCCAAAGTGCATCAGTCTTTGTAACCTCTGGACATAATGGGTGTGTTTCATGGCAGGATGTCCAAGTACCGGATCTACAGTTCCGGAAAAAAAAAGAAACTGCTGCAACTTATTTGTAAATCAGAATCTCTCTGAGTATGACAACCATTCCATGCCAGTGTCTGTTAAATTCCATGCCAGTGTCTGTGATTAAGAGATAATTATGTTCAGGTGTTTTGGGGTTATGCTTCACTATATAAAAGTGTTAGTTTCAGTTAACCTTGATTGTTTCTCCCTCACTTTACCCCTGGTTTGTGCTCCTTCGGGTTTTGTCTTTGTTTGAGTTTTGGCCCATGAGATATCCTGGAAAACAAGCATGGAAGTCTGCGCCTGCGCCTCTTGCCTGAGTGAGCCAAGCCAGTTCATGACACACCATTTCTCTTTTTTCGATGTATTGTAATTTCCTATAAAAATTGTGCTTTAAAAAACAAAATTTCCATCTGGAATTCAGGAGAAACATTGTCAGCAGTTCTTAAAAACTAAGGCAAAGCTGCTCAGTTCAATACTTACACCTATAAAAGAGTTGTATGTGTTTGTACTGCTTCTTGGAAGCAACTGAAATTAGACTTTCTGACCTTTCTGAACAAGAATTTGTCTAATGATTGATCTCCAGGCAGTTATTTAACAATGATTTTTCTACTCATGTTTGACATAAATGGTTATATGTAGTACACCTTTAAAAAGTTCTTCAAGGGCTCTTTACTAAAGGTAGTTGTTTTTATAGAACTGTGCACATCCAAGGAACCACTAGTAAGTGTATGTGTTCAAAATTAGTTCTTCAGTGCACTTTTTTAAAATGGTTCTATATACCATCAAAAAAGGTTATCCTTTCATTACAAATTATGTTCATTACAAAGGATGTTGTTTGATTATATTCTAAGCAAATATGGATCTATGTAGTCCACATTGAGGGTGCAGCTTTCTGAAAAATGTACTGTAATCTGCACTAATGCTAGACCTATAGAGGGAAAATACTTTTTTCCGATAAATGGCATGTCACTTTATCTGACACATTCTAACAGTTAATGGCATTCCATAGATCAAATAAATATTAGCCTGAGTCTAACTGTAGTAATATGTGACCAGTTTAAGTTCACTGACTCATGGCCTGATTTGTTGTCTAACATTGTTTCTCTGTATCTTTTATGAGATCAACTTTGTTTATTTTATTACCTGTATTATTAGCATTCCAGTCATAGGTTTTGCAATATTATTATTGTGGGGTTGGTACAGTAAGGGAGAGCAGAGTTTTGTATTCAGCATGGCTCTTATCTGCTTGGCTGCAGGGGCTGTGTAGTGGTTCCTGTTATTGCAGTCTCATGTCACAGTGGCCGAGCCATGCGCCGGGCCTGGCTCTCTCGCAACCTGAAGCTTTTTTTGCCGCTTAACAATTCAGATTGTATAAAGCACTGTGGCAGAAAATACAAATTGTTTGTTATTACAATGCCAGCCCACAGTAGGCCCAGTGTGTCTTGTTTTGACTTTGAGAACAATCAGTGTTTGCAGTAAAAGATGAATTGCCCCCACCTCCTTTCTTTTCTACACAACTCCTCTTGCAGGTCTTCCCAATTTTTTTAGAAAGCACTACCTGTGCCCAGTTTGTTTTCCTGTGCTTGGAAAGTCCTAAAAGAGTCACAGTCAATACAATTGGAGCTAAACATGCAGGAATGGAAAGTCAAGTAATGTAATGATTGCAGGGGCAAATCCACCAGGCTACCAGCTAGAATTTTATGGCATAATTTTACATACTTGCCCATTATTTTAAAACTTAATGTCTTAGATTATATATGTTTTGTTCATTTTCTAAGTATAAACACATTTATCCACACTTTTTTTGATGGTCCCCTGTAGATTATATACTGACACTTTAATTGTAAACAAACTATTAGGTGAACATCAGTGGATTATCAACAGAGTTAGGTTTAGGTGAGGTTTAGGGTTAGATTTAACTGCATCTTTTATTTTCATTTTAAGACTCAGTTACATCTATTTAGATGAAATACAGTTTTTAGATGAATGTTAGTCAAAGACAAGCTGAGCATCTACAAAGCTTTTACATCAGACAGTACAAATAAAGTGTTACCACACATTTTGCAGATTTTCGACAGAAAGTAAACTGAAGTTTATACACAGGTCGTACTTTATGTAACATATTCTTTACCTTACCTTAAATTCTGGAAATGAACAGTGTTGGTATATTAAAATGTGCATAGTGTTGTGTATATTAAACAGTGTTGGTCTATTAATATATGTGTTGTCAGTAGTCTGTAGAGACATTTTATTAGAAGACTGGTAATTTCCCATCCTTTTCACAATGACTGAATACTCCTCCCCTGGTGTTGGTAGTTGATTGTTTTTTAAGATGTCAATCTTGGATAGTTAAAAGTAAAGTGGCCCTTATAGTCACACATGAAAACCACAGCACACAGTGTGAACAATGTAAAATTCTTTCTCTGTGTTTGACCCATTCACCCAGTGAAGCAGTGGGCAGCCACTGATGCAGCACGCATTGAGCAGTGTGTAGGGTCGGTGCCTCAAGGGTATCTCAGTGGTGCCACTGGGATTTGAACCCACAGCCTTCTGAGTGTAGTTTTTCTATAAAAAGTAAGAAAGTGGTTGTATTCTACTTGCAGTACTTCATTTCATGCACTGAGCTTTCCAACTGAGCTTTGTCCTCACACTGCATTTTTGTGATCAATGCTTTCTCCCATATCTTCATCCTTTTTGTTACTTTGTGACAATAGTTTTGTCACTGTCTATCAATCATGCCAGCTGTTTATTTTTTCAATGGCTGTGCACAAAATTATACGAGTGCGCACTACATCTGCCATCTTTCCAATGATCACGTTTGTGACCTGTGATGTCTCATCACTTGTGCGAAAGTTCAAAGAGTTGTATTCACTGAAATTTTTATGACTTATCAGTAGCATGTTAATGTTTATTTAAATCCTTCAGCTTGTTAATACTTCTAACCATAAATGGTACCATTTTACTATAAGACTACCCTTATAAAGTGTTTATAAATGGTTTACAATTAGGTTGTTAATTAGATTGTAGACAGTTTATAAATCAGTAATAAGCAATACTGATCAAATTATAACAGATATCATACATTGATGCAGGCTGACTATTTGACAAGACCTAGTGTTTCAATGGTAGTAGCATGTTAACACATACCTGATGAAGCTGACAGTTCAACAGTCTGCCTGAGAAAGGGACATGAATAGTTAAGCAACTAGCAAGATCTGAGATCTAGTCAAATTTTGAGCCTGCATCAATGTATAACTTGTTTATTACTGCTTTTTAATGATTAATAGTTTATAAACCGTCTACAACCTAATTAAGTACCTGATTAATAATTTTTAAGCCCTTTATAAGGGTAGTCTTATTGTAAAGTATTACCTCATACACAATATTACTTTGTATTTACCTCAGCTAGTCAGCGATTTAAAATTTCTCCAGATGAAGTACATCATTTATGTAATTTTCATATACCTGCTTAATGTATACTATGTGTTCAGACACACTAAATATTAGGCCTTATTGTTTTCAGATAATATGGTATAGAAGCAGTGAATGTCAGATACAGCCAATGTCTGTAGGTTATATACATTATATAGAACATTTTATTCACGAAGACATTTCAGTAAACAATACAGTCTATAGCCAGAAAATGCTGTTTACTCACCCTTTAGAAGGTGATCTACTACTAACAAGCAAGCTGCTTTTTATTGATGCTAGGTTTGATCACTGAAATCAGTGAAATTGGCAGAAAAATGAGAGTTACACAATCTACTGGTGCAGCTGGTGGCCTAGTGGTTGGGGAGTGGGTTTGAATCCCAGGACTGCTGGTGGCACCACTCAGGTATCCTTGTGCAGGTACCATCCTCACGCACTGCTCCCCTTAGGGCTGTTTCTGGCTGCCCGCTGCTTCACTTGGATGAATGGATTAAATGCAGAGAAAGTGAGACAAATGATCAATTTACACACTGCTCTGAGCTGTGAAACAGCATGCTAAAGATCTACATGCAAAAACAATGGAAAAAAAGGCTTTTCAGTCCACAGTGCAACATCTCCAGTGTAAACTCCCCTTTTATTGTATCAGAAACAGCATGACATGGTTTGCAGATTGCAAAGTTTCCCTAACAAAGTCCTTGGTGTGTGTTTCTGTTGAATGGCCAGAATGACCACACTGCAACTGAGGCCTATGATTTGCCTCGCAAACTGTTGAAGACTTCATGCCAAAGCCAAGGCAGCTAGGACGAAGGGAAGTGGAAATAGCTTTTTAAATGTAACTGTTTACACACTGTACAATGTTGTTTATAAAAGCTATTTTTATAAATACTACAAACAGTATTTATCATTGTATTTATTTCACCTTTATTTATTTCACATTGTATTTATTTAATTGTGGATAATACTAAAACCATTTTTAAACATGAACAAAGTTGTTTTTCATAGTGTTCTTTTAACACTAAATAGTGCCAAAATTAAAAGGTAAAAGGCTTTTAGGATTTTTTTAGACTCTGTGTTCTAAAGTCATCGATTCTTTCAAATATCAGACTATCGATAGTTGTGGCTAAAAGGCTGTGGAAACAACAGGAAGTCCCCTCTTCTTGTTTTGGCTGTGGGTGTGGGGGGGCACAAGTGTTTGGAATTTGTCCATGCTGAATTCACATGTTATGTTCATGTCTGCGTTCAGGTCACACTCTGCACACAAAACCGAATATCTGGCATTCCTTGATAAGCAGAGACAAGATGAATGCATAACCCCCACCACCCCACCACCCTAGAGGTGTTGTTTCTGGCAGAGTAAATAAGGGTCCCTTGCCCAGGCTTCACATCTTCTCTAACGTGTCCCATATCACTCGGGAGAGAGAAATAATAGGTCAGAATGGCAAAGTAAGTTGCATGCCCTCATTCTCCATGAAGTTTATGAGAAGTTTCAGTTTATCTACTATGTTTTGGATTGGGGGCTTTTGTTTGTTGGCTGAGAGCATTCTTGAGACGAAGGATACGGCTTATCATCCAAAGCAGATACAACCAAGTGATAGAATAAAGCTTGCCGGGACTCGTGGAAAAAGTGTTTATTTTTTTTTTACATAGCGAGGCCAGCTTTGTTGTATTATTTTCTGTCTTAAGTGCTTTCCCGCCCTTCTCCTGCTTCTGAATGCATCCCCAAATGCTCCCTACAAGTTTGTACACCCTCGCTGCTCTTCCGGACCTGGCCAAAACACGGCCCAGAAACGTATATTGCAAGTTAATCAGTACTATTCTACACTCCCATCCATCTAAAGCATTTTTCCTGGTTGCACTCCATGCACTGCCATTTAAAACAGCATCCCCCGGTCTCTTATCAGTTCTCATTGTTGCAAGAGATGGCCAGCATGATATTAAAGTATTTTAATGCTTCCTATTATTGTAAAAGGGAACTCCATTTTCTTCAAGCTACTGCAGAATTTTCAAGGACACCAGAGGGAAATGTGAGTCATTTTAGTATGTAGCTGATGTGAAATTGTTTCAGAACTAGACCCAGCCATTTCTTTCCTTCATTTTATTACAGCTTTTAACATACAATGAATGAACATGTGAATCTCTACACAGTCAGCTCCGTAATTACTAATATCGTTGATGAAGATGGGGTAAAAAAGGTAATAGAAATGTCTTTGTCTTTGCCCACCATAATATTTATTTAAATAAGTTTAAATAAAGGGTCTAAAATGTATTGTGTATTTGTAATAATTATTTAGTATTTTGTGCAATCTCCATTTGTTTGCCAGCATAACAGGAGTAAGTCTTCTCCTATAATATTTGATGAGAATACAGAGCAAACAGTCTGAGGTCACACATCACTACAAAACCTCTCAGCATCCTCAAGACCTCCTTTCTTTTGGACTCTCCTCTTTGGCTCACTCACAAGTTTTCATTGGGTTTTAGGTCAGGAAACTGGATAGCTACAACAAAAGCTAATTTCTATAATTAATGCAAAATTTGTCCACTGGATGTTTGCAAAATCACTAACTGTTGCAAAACCCACTGAAATGAATGTAGTTTCGGTTGTCAACCTTCGTTCGCACATGTAAGCGTTTTTTTTATAGCCTTTTTTATAGTCACTGGTTTATTTATGAAGGTCAGCACATTTTGGTCTCTGTGTCACCTCATATTTATACCCCAGTAAAACAGAAAGTAATGAATGACTGCTTAAGAGACTCCGAAAAGAGACTTTAGTCACATTTTGATTGAAGGAATTTCTTTGCTGAATCTGTTTGTTACTCAATTACATGGAAATCAATGCAATATGACATGGTTATGCTTGGAATATATGAGAAAGGAACTGAAGCCTGGATGTTTAGGAGGTTAAGTCCTGGCTTTAAATCTTTTTTTTGTACTGTAATATTTACTGTACAAAGAAAGTGAATGTATTTATCAGTACATTAAATTAATATTAAAGATTTATTAAAGAGAATATAGTTTTTAAAAAATCTGAAAAAGTCAGTTGAAAAAGTCAGATACTGAGGTAAAGGGCAGAACAAAGGTAATAAACCTCAGCCTTTCTCACTTTTCTGCTGGATTAATGTCAGCATGTTTATGAATAGATGTTGTCACTCATGTTCAATAGATTTGACCTCTGGCCTTGGAGAAGTGTTTCCAGGTGGCGGCACTCCAGCGTCGCCCTTCATGTCGTGGCTCTGCAACCTCCTGCAGTCCTCTAGCACGTCGCTAATTATAAATATCACATTACCAGCTCAGCCAAATCTCCTCTCTGATCCCAAACATGTTCCAAATTCCTCATGGAAGTAGACACAAACACATTCTCAGTCATTTCACTTTGAGACAAAATACATGATACTATACACGCTTCCATATATAGATCACTGGAATTTGGACCACGGTACATAGTTCAGAAGTACTTTTTTCTGAACATTTTGTATTCGTGGGCCTGTAGGAGAATCATCTACAATTATAAATGCTTAAATATCCATCATTTAACATTAAAAGGCCATTTTAATAGACAATATAAAAAAAAAACTCAGGTCAGCACAGGCTTTGGTGCACAGATGTTTTAAACATTAGTGGATACACCTCTGCACTGCTGTGCATTGTTTCAAGCCTAAAAATGAATGTGGTTTAGAATTTAGAACTCTTGGGATCAACACCTGTACTCCTAACTGCACTTCACACCAAAACATTAACTGCCGAGGACATGGACCCAAACACTTATGTGCTAGACTTACTAGAAAGGCCAAAAATGTATTTCACATTGTTATAGGAAATTTGAAGAATCTGTTGATGTTATGCCAGTTTAAAGAATATGTTTCCAGATGTATAGGAAGACAAAATTGCCTTTTAAAACATTTTTGCTTTAAGAAAAAAAACTATAATTCACAGTAATCGCTGGTGTTTTATTATTGGTGTTTCTGTCAAAAACAATAACCCAGCAGTCTGAGCCTGGTCAAGAAAGGCACTCCCTGATTTCCCTGCTGCCATTTTTAAGGTAGTAAAAAGCGGTGAAGAATTTTTGGACTGACAGCCCCTCAAACCTTTGATTTGACTGGAGGCAAGGAGTCTACAAAACCACACGCTTCAGTCAGTGTCCTATCATGAGATATATTTTCAATTCTTTTCTCTTTCCTGCCATGTTTAACTTCACCCTGCATCTGACATGCTGCCTACTCCGCCTTCATATCATTCAGGCCAATCAGTGACTTCTAAAGAAGTTCATTAGCCAAAGCAGGTGTTGCAGATTGCGGCTGAAACTACACTTCTCAGGAAGGAAGATCTCCAGGACCAGGGCTGGTTACCACTGGTGTACTGCATGCATAGAAAATAAGCAAATAAATACATGAATAAAAGTATTTTGAAAGTGTTGATTTGCTCAGTAATAACCAAAATGTCACGATGACCACAGTTTCTTACGGTCACGTGGGTTCCCCTTCTCCTCGCACGCAGGGCAAGCACACTGACACCATGGGTAGTCGAAATGCATAACGCTTCTTTTATTTTAAACAAATAGACAAAAACAAAACAGGCATGAGAGCCAAACTCTAGAACTATAGACTTGAAAACGAAGGAAGACAGGAACCAAAACAAGAACACATGCGTACCAACATACCAAGATTACAGACCAGGTTAACCGACACTAGAGCATACACCAAAAACTCCTTAAATACTCACAAAACAAAAGACAAGATCCAATGACACCACAGAAACACTAAACCTAAACTCAACACAGCTGTGACTACTTCATATAATATACTTCATAATAAAAGTCCCAAAATCAAAATACACCAACTTAAACAAGGGTGGCCTCTAGCGGCCACCCACCGTCACCATGCCCAAGCCTGACATTTACATTATTTAGATCATTCTTAGAAATAATTTTTGATCTGCAGATTTTATACTCATGTTTATTCTCAATCTCTTTTTGCTTTTTGAAAAATGAATTTAACATAGCAAATAGCAAATATAGCAGGATGGACTGGCCAGTACCTTTAATCAGAGGTGAAGTAATCCTTATGGGAATGTTTTTGCGTGAGGTCACTATGGCGGACAGAAACATGGAATGTTTCTTGCATAAGAATTCTTGGCAGGTCACCCTTAACATGCATGCTGCATGTGTAATTCCCCCTTGGGGGACTGCGGTCTACATCTTGCACCGTTTTTTCTTTTTATGTATCTTTCTGCTTTATTGATTCTAGCTCCATTGTACCTGTGACTCTCCTCATCTATCACAGTGGATTCTGTGAAGTCCTCTGTTTCTCCATCATTGTTTTAAAAAACACAAATCTCTGTAATTCTTTATTCCAAGTAATTTTGTTCATATAATGTAAAGGGCAACTACTGTTTTCAACAGAGCTTTTGACTTGATAGTGACGATATGCTCCAGTACATACCGCCTCTGAACTGTGTATTCCAGACTTGCTGAGAGCAATCCTTCATTCTGTCTAACTTTTTGACTCATGTACAATATTACCAGACTAAAGATAAATGGCATTCTAGCACAAGATTGAGACTGTCAGTCACTGGATGTGTTTAATTGCCCTTCAAATGAATTCAGGTGTAAAATGCCTAGAAGGCTCCCGTCTGAAAACAAGACATTTTCAAGAGAAGCAATTCAACATGTTCCATGTCCAGTCCAAAGTAAATAATGAATAACATTGATTACAAAGAGATACCAGTAATAACAAAAATATGTATGCATAAGTCAATGTACTCATGTGAGGCTGCTTTCTTTCCTGCACTGTATTGACACGTGTGCACCAATTACATACTTATTCAGCATTGCTGCTGTTGTTACACAAATTTGCCTGATGACTTGACTCTGATATGCAAGAGGCTTTAATGCCTTACTTCCTTACTCTTTTCATTGCCCATTTATCCTTGACACTCTTCCTTATTTGTCCTTATTATTCGTGTTTGTCCATTTATTTATTTCGTACTTTAAATAAACCTTTATACTTCTATTTTTTATTAATTATTACAGCTTGGTACTGTACTCTGAATCTTCTTGTACACTTTCAATGACAATTTTCTTATTTGTCCTAAAAATTAACCGAAATGGCATGATGCCACAGAAAGACCTTTCAATGTGTGGTCATTTAATGAACCATGTTCAGCAAATGAGATCCATGACTGTGAAGAACTTTTTAAAGTTCTGTCTCAGTCAATGGGAAGTGGTTGCAGTAACAAGTGAGTAATAAGTTGGCATCTCCTCATTAAAAGACCTTGGGCAAGAATCCTAATGCTACATTTTCATAGTTTTTTCTAGAACTACCAGGCCACTCTTTACAATGACAATGACCACATTGAACCCGCTGTGGTCCATGCAAACATGTTGTTTTGGGGCAGAACTGTCTGTTCATAAAAGCTTTAACATTAATTCTGTGCCCCTTGTTCTAGAACGCGTGCTTAGTGTTAACGGAGTTAACAGATCTGTGTATGGAGAGAAGGTCAGTCTGGCTGAGAGACATCACTTCAACCACCATTCACCCATACACAGCCTCAGACACACTGTGAGCCTTTCACTCACTCACCTGTCACTCTATGGATTATCCCTGTAATGAGTACTAGTGTGTGTGTGTGTGTGTGTGTGTGTGTGTGTGTGTGTGTGTGTGTGTGTGTGTGAAGCCATATAAGTGTGAGAGCAGTGGAGTTCCACTGCATTCTCTTTATCAGATCATGTTCTGTTGGGTTGTTTAACTGATTTTGCTTTAGATTAAGGTAAGAGGCACCTTGGTTGATATAGTGGAACATACAACCATAACACCTACATTATTGTGAATGTTCCCATATCCCTGTCATGTCTGCCATGGGAAGGAGGACGCAAATGCAGGAATCACCGTTAGTACAGAGGTTTTAATAACAAACTCAAAACAGAGTTCCGTAGGAGCCACAACACAAATGCAACTGAGTTGTTAACCACACCGTTTCACTTTGGGCTTTTCCTCCAGATTTTTGGATAAGGGTCACTCCTTCTTATGGCCAGTGAGGTATCTCCACCTTTGACAGGGCAGGACCTGATACTTTCTACACCCCAGTCCAGGGGTCCTGAGACAACTTGGGATCCAAAGCTCCCCTACTCGCATCAGGCCACGGGTTGTCCAGCCAGCTGATGGGACAGCCCAGCTGTCCACTTCTATGAGGCAAGGAGAGAGAGAGGGTGAGCACATTCAGAGCTTACTGACTTGATATGAAAGGTAGATGTCGTCTCCTTCTTTGGATGAGCGGGAGAAGAGCAGACCAGTCATGGAACCATAACGGTGACTGCACACTGGGCTCTGGCTGGGCTGGCTTTTGAACTAGTAAGACATGACGGGGGAAGACACAAACACCATTCACCATTGACCATTCACAGAGACACTTAACTCAAAGACAGACTGATCACAGGTGAAACTTAGCGGGTGCCATGGAAACAGCAATCAGCTGTGAGCCAAAGCCCTCATGCACTGCAGGTGCATTGCCCTGACGCCGCGCCAAACATAAACAAACGCGCACCTGGAGACAGGGGGGCGTAATGCGGACTAATAAATATTCAGGCAAGGGTTGCAGTTGCGGCCATGACGGAGGCGGCACAGACGTGACAATCTCTACTAGAAATTACGATTGCATTACTATCTTCTTCCATCACCACTGTAGAGATTAAGATTACATTAATATGCAGTCAAATCCATAATTAATGGCACGTAAAACTATAAAATGGTTGATTTAAAGTATTTATATAACTTGAATAAAACTAGTTAATGTGCTTTTTACCACATGAAGTACTTTTTATAGATTGAACAACTGACAGTATGGGTAACCAAGATCTAAAGTTAATCAATAATATTATAATAATAATAATACAATTATAATCTTTATTTCTATCAAATCTTTCATACACATTCTTTACAGTGTGTACAAAAGACAGCAAGAAGAATAAATATGTGACAGCCAAGTAAAAACAAATAAATGTAGTGGCAAAAAAGGAAAGACATAGAATTACAAATGCAAAAAAGTAGAAACACATCAGTGAAAGTAATAGGAAGATACAATAAGACTTTAATTATAAATATAAGACTAAAAGTAGAAATAATAGAAATAACAGGAATGTTCAAATAAAAACTAGAAATAATAAAATAATTTCTACTTCAAATAAATGAATTATAAAAAAATGAATATATAGAAACATGCATCCTCTTACAGGCAGGTTCACTACAACTCTGTTTTTTGACATTATGGGCATTTTCAGTGTAGTTTTTTACAGTCACTGGCCGATTTATGACTGATTTATTCATCTTTTTTTAATCAGTTTTCTATCATTTTATCAATATTTTTTCTAATCTTTCTAATATTGATGAATGACAAAAGGATTTTGCTTCTCTTGAAGTCCTACATGAACACTTCAGTATTCTAAAATGCTCAGGTGAGCATAAAAAAGAAACATGTTTATGAGTTCATGCTTCACTTGCATTGTGTTCAAAAGAACTTTCAGGAGTGCAATTATTGTATTTGTTTGTATTTGCAATACAAACTTTTTTTGTCTTATTTTCAGTGTGGGATTACTAAATATAAAGAAATGTTTAAGTCCTATCTTTACCAAGAGGGCTAATAATTACTGACCTGACTGTATATGTTCCAGCATCACCACTATAGACATAAAGTGTTCTTTTAGGTTTTGGTATATGTTATGTAACACCTTTGGGATGAAATGGAACAGAAATGGCGAGCCAGGACTTCTCGTCCAACATCAGTGTCTGACCTCAAAAATGCTCTACAGAATGATTGGGCACAAATTCCCACAGAAACTCCAAAATCTTGTGGAAGGCCTTCCAAGAACAATGGAAGTTGTTATAGCTGCAAAGGGGGGACTGACTCCATATTAAAATCTTTGTATTTGAATGCAAAGTCATTAAAGTCTGTGTTTGTGTAATGATCAGGTGCCCCAATACTTTTATATACGTCCATATAGTGTATGTTGATGTCAACACAGCATTTGGCCCATGAAGTCTGAAATGTTATAGGCTCTTCAAAGTCAACTGTTATGTTTTAGTAATGTTTTTACATTTAAAACAACTACCAAAATACACTGTCATGACAAAATTTAGTCAGCCAATTACTTTCACTACTGTATCATCATGTCCTTTTATTATGCTATCCTAAGTCTCTCCCTCTCAGTTAACAATGCACGTACAGTATAATTTTAGGCTATTTTCATTTGTCTTGTCACCCAATGTGACTTCTTATCTAGCTAATCACATTAGCATATGCTTTCAGATAATCTTGAAGCATCACCTGGAAAGGGTGTGCACAAATAACTCTCTTAATATAAAGCTCCTTTCCATTTGTGCACATGGCTGGTCCAACTTATAGAGAGTTATATAACATCAAAGAAAATGACTTCAGTCTGTGTGAGCTACATTCTTAGTAGTGATATGTGGAATTCCTGAGTTGCGTGCAAGCAGTATGCATGACACGATGTTCAAAGGATGAGTGTAGGGAAATGAGGGAGGGAAAATGAATGTGAGGAATGAGTATAGGTAATTGTTTTTGTCATACTAAATGACAAATGAGGTACAGGGATACAATATAGTTTAAGGACATTTAAGAAAGACACATTTACAAGAATAAAAAGGCTTTCCCCCCATAACCAAATTATCCTCATTCCTTATTTTGTGTAATGAGTCATAAATGGACACTTAATTTTTAATACAGGAATGGTGAAAAAGCTAATTTACCTCTTCCTCTTACCTCAAATGTAGTTAATCAGCCAAAACATGTTTGGTGTCCAAAAACTGATCTTGGATAAGATTCCTTTGTATTTATAAAGACTGCCGTCACAAAAACTGGATTAGCTAGTTCTACCCCGAGGAAGTTTCTGAAAATAGTTTGTCTGTTTGGCTATACCGTGAAATTTTGTGCATTCTAATGACATCATCTTAAAGAGCTGAATGTGGTTTTGGCCACCTGAGAGAAATTTTGGTGAAAAGATTTCAGTGACTTTTGACTTCTAGTGTTTTTTTTATATTATTTTTTTAAACCAATTTTAGAATTATAATTTCACTGTTAAAGAATTGGAGTCCCAAAATTGGGACTCCAATTCTTGGGTGGGGCAAGTGGAAAACTGTGAAATTGTTTCTTTAAAATTATTTTTATATCTCTTTTTTTTTTTTCCAAATCCGTGAATTTCCTTTGAATTGTGTTAATGCAATCATTCCAAGTACAACATATATAGAGACACAAAGAATCCATCAGTCTATGCAACTAAGCCTTTCCATGAATGGACATGGTTTTAGTCTCCAGCACACGTTTTCCAAATGCATACACTCCCACATATCCTTTACAAAAGGGATTTTTTAAAGAAACCGTCTGTGAAACTGAAGTAATTCTTCTACAGCATCCCTCCAATGACTGGCACATGTATTTTTAAGAATGTAAGCAATGAAAGATTAATACTTCAGTTCAGAGAGTGTGTTCGTGTGTGTGATACACCAGTATCATTCTCAGATGAAGAATGTGGATAAGGAGGTGTTTTTGAACCTGTAGGCACAGTGGAATAACACGTCTGAATGAACTTATCTCGTGTGGCGGTCTATTCAACAAGCCTCAATGGATGGAGATTAAGATGTTGTATGGGGGAGTTTGCCACACATGTTTCAACTGAGTAAACAAATAGTTATGAATAAAGAAAGTCTAATGGTCTTTTGTAAACACACTTGAAGCAGATATTAAAATAATAAGATGGTTCATTTACTACAAGTATTCCTCTGTAAGTGAGTGTGACAGTAGGCGAGGGATTACCAGCATGCAGCTGGGCATGTCTCATGCGGTAGCTAAAAACAAAAAATGTCAACAGTGTGGTTGGTAACAGCATCTGCTCTGGACTTTTACGGCACCTTGATTCCTTGGACCGCGCCTTTTAAACCAAAACACTACTGAAAAATCTGAGCAACAGACATGTCTAAAAGTAAAGCCAGAATGAAGTTTCAAATGTTAGAGACCCTTGGAAGTCACAACTGTGAGTTAAAAAAAGCGTGATGCAATTTTCTAATAATTGTTTCTTACATGTAGCTCATTGACACAATTTTGCTGAATGTGAGGATTCTGACATTTTACTCAACATCACTTTGAGGGTGCCTGGGTCTTTGAGTGATGCTATTAAACAATCATGTTATTTTTCTCAATCCTTAGAACACAAGAGGATCTGTGCCGCAAGACTGACAAACGGTAAATTGTTGTCATATGGCAAAGCAGCTCCTTATATGGAAGTTCCCCCAGTTTGTGTTGATGGTCAAGATGTCATGCTGAGATTTGTTTGGTATTCCTATGTCACATAGAAGTTATTGTAATATGAAAGACATGTAAGAATACTGCTATTGGAGTTTTTTTAATTGTGTAACACAAATGTCCATAAAGAACAAAAATGCCCAAATATCTTTTATTTTAGGTCTTAGAAACCAACAAAAACAACCTCATGCTGTTTAAATCTGGGAAACTTTCAGGATAGTCTCCGCCCACAAATGGGTGGGGAAAACCTGCAGAGGGAAGGTGTCCGGAGAGTGACCAAGCAGTGGCGTGCCAAGCGAAAGAGCATAAAATGGCAAGTATGTAGGAAAACAAACATTTTAGACCTATTTTATTTACTGAAATCAGATTTTACTAAAACACTCTGAGATCTAAGGGTTAATAACCATTTTGTTCTTCTACTCACACATCTCATTCTTTCAAGAATTACTCGTTGGTTTTTTACGTGGATATAAATGATTCCTCTGTGGCAGGGCTCCCCAAGTCTGGTCCTGGAGGGCCTGTGTGCCGCACAGTTAATTCTCAGGTGAGTTGAATAAGGTTGGTTTGCGCAGAACTGTGTTCACAGTGTGTTCACCAAATTGATCTGGACTCCCACCCTCCAGGATTGGAGTTTGGGACCCTTGTTCTATGGCAACATCTGTCTGGCACTATTATGTTTAAGGTTGTGGAGGATGGATATTGTTTTGTGATTTGTATTTAATGAAAAAACACTGTGCTATATGTGTTATATATCACTGTGTTATATATCAAGAAAAATCATCCTTAAAATGTTTTCCATATTTCTGACATTGCAAATCACAATGTAATTAAATATGTAAGTGTTTAATTACCTTGAATAGTACACAGCAATGTTTACAATTTAAAGGGTTTAAAAGATTCTTTATAAACAGCAACTTTGAATTCACACTGAAAGGGTGGAGTTCTTGGATAACCTTTGCTTAAAGATCGTTTCTTGCAGTTGAATCCCACACTTTCAACAAGAACTTTACAGGAACCTTTGTAGTTTGGAACATATCTGTAGTAGGAACCTTCTCTATTAATTTGTTCACCTTTTCACCAATAAATTATAACTGTAAGAAATGTGAAAAAGCTGCAGATACAGCCTTGAATGCTCTAAAGCAGCGGCCCCCAAACTTTTTTGCGCCACGGACCAGTTTTATGTAAAACAATATTTTCACAGACCAGTATAGATACAACTAAAAACAAAGAGCATTTGTTTTTTACTCATTTTTGCTAGCTTGTGAACTAAATTTTGGATGTACCGTATCACGTAACCGAGACGAGCATTTTTTTTCAAAATAAAAGATCTTTCAGATTCTGATAATCAATAAAATATAATTTTTCTGTCTTTCTAGGCGGCCCAGTACCAAATGACTCACGGGCCGGTACCGGTCCACGGTACAGGGGTTGGGGACCTCTGCTCTAAAGAGTCCATCACTTTGAAGTACAGGTGTAACTCTACCCTGAGCTGAGTCAGAAAGGGGCACAATAGGGCCCTACAGTCTATTCACAAAGTCCAGCAACCAGAGGCCCACCACCAGGTTCTTCTTAAGCCATAAAGCGCAGCCGCCTCCTGGATGTCACTTATCGTTCTGACCCTGTCACTGAAAGGACGTAACCCCTGTCTTCTCTCTCTCTTGCACACTCTTTTGTCTGCTTTGTCTGTTCTTCTTTCTCAGCTCCAAAACATACAGGTTTCTGGTTCACTGCCTCATAGGGAAGGAATGAGAAAAAAGAGGTCTGGAAGAGGCAGAGCTGACACGCAGGGCTGTTCATTAAAGGTCCATTTTTGTCATTCTTTGTCTTTCTGGTGACTCCAAGGTGGAAGAACACTTTTCAGGTGTAAAGACTGAATTTGGGTTCATGCTGGAAATCCCATTTAAAGTGAAAGGTAAAATGGCAAAACACTTATATTAAAAAATCTTTAAAAAACAAAAAAATGTCTTAAAATCTTTAAGTATTATAAGTAAGCTGTATTTTCAGTAAACCAACGTAATAAACATATTTTCGCCCTTTTAATGTTAAAATATTTTTTGAATGCTGAAGGTCTCATACAGCAAAAAAAAAATCATCTTGGTCTACTAGGGTAAGTTTTGAGCCAATAGTTTTGTGAATGTATAGAAATGAATGATAGAATTGAATGATAGAACAAAGTATAGAAATGAATGATAGAATTAATTACCTGGAGGGCAATATTGCACATGCTTTAGATATAAAAATAAAAATAGTTCAAGAGCTTCTCTGAGCTAATGGCTAAATCAGTCACATGATGAATAGTCTGGACAGGTAAAGAAATACACAAAAGTCATGGGGGTTTAAAAACACACCACTCTAGTTCTACATTTATTGAACCATCATATATGTACATAATTATTGTTTGTGTGTGTGTGTGTGTGTGTGTGTGTTTTACAGTTAGCAGTTGTTTTACATAATGGGATTAAATGGCATACTGTCAGGCCTAAGCCTTATAGACATGCATCTAAATCTAATTCTATTATATTTCAAACTTACTCTCGTCAATAGATTTTCCATGAGTAATCAGTAATCAGCTCTTCTCATACACAAGCACAGGGCATGAGACGAATCAAAAGGGGTTACAAAGATGAATATCTCCTGGCTCTGCTGTTCACAGTGGAAATTAAGAATGTGACAAATCTTAATTCAAGCTTTTTATCTTGACTGACTAAGAGTCTTCTATTCTGCAGAAATGGAATTAGAGTAGTGTCTGGTTTCTATAGATATAAGTTCATATTCAGTAAGTTTAAATACTTAAAATTTTAAAGGAATGTAAAACATATTTTTTGTTCGGTTAATGTACTATTACAAGTTCAACTGGTTACTAGCCAGTCTGGTTACTAACTGTTTTAATATAAAATATTACTTTTTATGTATAGAAGCTTTCTTTTCAAAATTTATGTTATTGAAAACAGTATTACACCACAATTTCACATGACAATGCCTCATAGGTTTTCATTTTGTAGGACTTTGGAAAAACATGTCTGCCAAATAAATGTAATGCAATGTAACGATAGACCTACATCATATCTGAGTGATGCTTCATATTTTAAAGTGAGCTGCTACACCATTTTTCTTCATGTTACACTGTTTACATGGGCTCTTACTAGCTAAATGATCCAAGTGTCCTTTTACAGAAATATCTACAGCTTTGTAAGCATAATAGAATGAATACTTAAATGGCAAAAGGAATGTGACAAGTTGACTGACAGTTAAATTCAACTAAAATATTAAGATGAGGGCTTACAGAGAACAAAGGGCCCATTTTTTTGTTTTCTACGTTTCATTCTTTATTTTTATTAATGTTCCTTTATACATCATGCACAATGTGTATAATTCTATTAAAATATGGCTTAATCTTTCAAAACATTATATCACAAAAAAAGACATTTAATTTGAAAAATGTCATTTTGGATTCAGATGAGCTTTTCCACAATTTCTGCATGTTTATGATTGGTTGCAGTGTTCAGAAAGATAGGATGTAGTGTTTTGTTCTGCAGTGGAGTTATTGTTAGCATTGTTGCAAACTGTTTCTAACCTGCCAAGTTGATGAGCTCATATTTTGCCTCCCACTCCCACCACCTCCTCCTGTCTTGAGTTGTTCATTAGGCTGAATGAAAATCTGGCCAAAGCTTGTCAAAACTTGCAATGGCTGAATACATTGGAAGACGGAGCATTGATAAATCATCTGACCTTTCTGCGATTTTAAAAATGAATAAGCACATACTTCTAGTATTTGTTTTCAGTTGGTGTTTATGGCTGGCAGCACTTTTACTCACACATGGCTGCAGTTGTTTGTCTGACAAGATATGGGTGAGGGCTAACTGGTGTGGTCAGGTGAATGAGTCCTGCATTCACATTACGACCAACCTGCTTCCCCTTGCTGGCCTAATGAGCCCCATCAAATGACCCACAGTCCCCCCTGAGGAAAAAACATCATTCATGCACACTGATCACTGTCAGCCTCTCTTTTCGCAGACGGACTGCCAAAGGGAGCTCTGAAAGACTGTTTGTTTGGATTCTGGGAGAATTGTTCCTTACTACAAAAGGATTCGAGAATTTTTAAAAAAGAGACAGTGAGGAAACACAAACAAACAGGCTGCCCAAATGGATGGTGAGAGTGTGGCATGTCGCTGTTACTGTTTCTGTCAACAGAAACGAGAGGATAGAACTTATAAAAATAGAGAAAGGCAAAAATAACTGAGCTGCAAAAAACTAAACAAAAATCCTCTAAAGATAAACATTAAAGCTTTTATAAACTAGAGCTGCTCACCACACCCCTTTCATAAACTGAAGACTTGAAAAGCTCTCTGTGATTACATGGTACTGTCCACATGCATTGTGGTCTCAGAAAAGATTCACATGAATTACAGTGAAAAGTAATGATTGTTTAGTCAATTTTTTGGAAGCTGTTAGAAGACTTACTTAACCAGTTAACCAGATTAATCATGTGTGGCATGAAATAGTGTTGTTTTTCCATTAGCACAGTGGGTACAATTCTGTAAGGCTTCCTTTATTAATTTTTTAAGATTAGTCTATTAATGGTATACTGATTTTTTAACACATAAACATCATAAAGGGGAAAGCAATACGAAGTGAGTGAATTGTTGTTCTACATTTTACTCAAAATATTTTGAAATGAATTAAGGATTGCATCAGCACTTTGCACATTGAATTTTCAATTGCAAAATGTATTTTCCAATTACATACTCTGATTGAATATTGAATTGCCAATTGCGAAATGAATTGCCATTTGAATTTTTGTGCTTATAATCTTCCATAATCGCGGGGTCTATGGGCGCGAGGCAGGGACTCACCCTGGGCATCACCACAGGGTGATGTATGAATGTGATGGAAATATGAATCTTGCAGGTGTTGTGCTGACTGGTGGGGGAGACAAAGTAAGATCAGTAACCAGCAAGATTTAGATGGATTTAGATAAATGTGAGCTCACTATCTGGCAGGTAATAGGTCACCATTGCCTTTTAATTTATGTGTTGTAATTGCTCCTCAAAGATTTTGTGTTTATGACATTATTCATAAAGTCAATATAAACATACCCTCATGCTTTTCAAAGCAACTGTTTTGCCATCTTATTGAAAACTGCATAGTGAAAGTAATGATTAATACTATAGAAATGGACTGAAATAATAACAACTAGCTTGTGTGTGTGTGTGTGTGTGTGTGTGTATCTGTGTGTGTGTGTGTGTGTGTGTGTGTGTGTGTGTGTGTGTGTGCGCGTGTGTATGTGCATGTGTGCATGTGTGCATACATGTCCTCAGTGTAATGGGCAAGCGAGTTAGGAGATAAAAGAGTAGCTCCAGACGTGTAAAGCAGACTTCTGTGTGTAGAGGATGTGGAACCCTGAATGAAAGCAGTGGATTTGAAACAGGATGCTCTAGTCACTTGAAAAAACAAGAGTGAAGAGGGTGATAAAGGTGTCAGTTTTCTTCCCTCTCCCTCTCACTTACTCTCTCACTTTTTGCCAACAGGACTATTTGTCCCCATTAGCTCTGTCCGGCATTCCTTCTTAATCTTTAACCTTCTGTTGGAGGGAAGTGCAGAGAGCACTGATACTCTCCTCAGAGCAACCAAAACCACATTCTGAAAAAAGGAAAAATGGCAGTTTAGCTCAAGTGAAAGGATGCAAGTAACTTATTTGTATATGTGCAAAGCATTTTAAAAACTAAAACTTACCTTCTTTAGGACCGATATTAGATATACAGAGACACAGAGACAAGAACAATATAAAACATAAAGTCTAGATAAGGCCAATCAATATCTGCAGAAAAAACTCAACATGAAATACACTATGCTATATACACAATGCTGCGTATAAATACTATAGATAAGTAGCTCACAGTTAAACGAATTACCAACGACAAGTATGTTAGGAGTATGTTATTGCACATAGTAGAGATCAGTACTATATAAGTAATGACATAAATAGTGATATTCACATGGTAAGACTTAAACATTCAAATGGTTCTTTGAGATTTTTTTATACATCAACGTTATCTTTACCAAAGAACCCTTTTAAATTTACACTGTATAATATATTGCATTAGATTTATTCATCTATGACTAATAGAATAAGAAATCTAATGCAGGATCTCAAGACAAGAATAATATAATATATAAATTATTTTATTTGCACTTTACATTGGAAAAAAATTGGGGAAAAACACACCAACAAAAATAGTGTTTAGAATATTATCTTGTTACACTGACATACAAAAAGGTTTTGACAAAATAAAAAATCAGAAATACATCGGTAATATGCCAAGTGCATCCATATTAATTATACACAATATACCTAAGCTCTGTCTATCCTGTTTAAGAAATAATCTTTATATCATGAAAAGCTTGTGTCATGACAGTTTTCTGCAGTTTAAAAATATTTGAGTTTCTTTTTCACTTTCCATTTAAGCATCTAGTTTTGTCTATATCTGACTAAAAGTTTAACATGAGGAACGTCTCTTCTTCTCTGCAAAAGTGCAGACATTTTCCTTTTATCATGAAGCTGTCATCATATGCCTGCTAGTAAAGAAGCTAGTGCAAATTATTCCAAAGATCTGTGTGCAAGTCAGTGAAAAGATCTAGGGTGTAGAGCTGGGAGGTGGTGAGCACAGAGAATTCTACTACACTGGTTCTTTGAGATTTTTCCATACATCCCCATTATTTTTACCGTAGAACCCTTTTTAGGACTTTCATTGTGTGCACTGTATGATTTTGTATTAGACATATTAGTCTATGACTAACAGAATAAAAAATCGAACGTAGGATCTCAAAGACAGGGTTGGACCTAAAAGCATCTCAAATTTATTCCTGTAGATGCCAACATACGCATTCATTCTTTTAGGAACATTCTGACCCTATAAAATTCTTCTTAAAAAACAGAGAAAAACTGGACAGCGTTCTGTAAGGCTACCTTCATGATTTTTTTAAAGATTAGTCTATTAATAGTATATTGATTTTTCCTTTGTTGACTGTGCGTGGCACTGGTTTGTTTTAAACATGACCCCTAAGACAATCTCAGCACACATTTAAATAAACATAGAGGGGGGAAATACAGAATGGAGCAAGAAACACTACCTTCAGCACATTGTCACTATGTAGACTATAAAATGCAGACCAGTAGTATGCAGCTTCTGTAGTTACTGTAATATACAGGGAAGATATTTTGCACCTGAAGGCAAAGACAGAAAATCACCCTGGACAGATTACCAGTTCATCACAGGGTAGACACACAGACAAAGACATTCACCTGATGTACATGTTTTTGGTATGGGGGAGGAAACCAAAGCTTATGGTGTAAATTGCTCTCAGAGAAGATCTTAGCCTCCTGAGCCAGGAATCAAACCCTCTTTTCGCTGTGAAGACACTTATATGCCTGTAATTTAAAGGGTTTACATTTTAACTAAGGGCTGTGGTAAGCACTGGAGACCAGGGTTAGTTAGGGTGAGTGAGGTTTAGTTAACAGGCTCTGCTGCAATGATGCCAGTTAATGACGGAAGGTTTGGTTCTTTACTAAACCAGTTTTTAAATTGTTAATTTAATCAAATATCTGATTCAACAGGAAACAATCATGTTTAGTGGAACCCAAAAGAAAAATATGCACATTCTTTTGATATCCAGTGTTACGACTAACCCACTGCAACCACAGTGACATTCTCTGTTAAAGCTCTAACTGGACTTAGTGTAGTGCTTCATCTAAGCTGACCCACCAAAGTATTTTTCACACCTATTCAGCTTATGTTTTTGTCTAGGGCACAGCTGGAACTGGCCATTATGCACTTATGTACAGTAAAATCTCCCAGGGAGGCAGTAATGGTTAAGCCACCCAGATTTCCATGGCAAAGCAAGAGACAGAGGGTGCATAGCTTAGCCCTGTCTGAGGGCTGTTTGTCCAGATGCAGGGAATTCCCACTGCTCACCCTCTGTGTGAAGACACTGGAGTCACAAAAGCCATTTACAGTTGCAGGAGAAAGCACTGTGATTGGGACAGGAGAATGAGACCAGATATACAGTAGTGCTGAGGGAAGATGGGACATGTCAGAAATAATATGTATATTATTTTATTTGCCTTTTTATTAGAAAAAAATTAATGCTGGGCAACGATTTAACATTTTAATCGCAATAAATTTTCTGTGATTAATCGCAATTAATCACATTGTTATACACCAAATTCAATAGTGATTTCCAAAGCAGTGTATTGTGCACTTTTATTTGAAAAGCACTGCTATATGAACAAAAATGCGATAACATTTGGTTTGCAAGCACTAAATAAGGAGCTTTTTAACAGCAGTGTTCCCTTTAACACAGTTACACAGTTACAGTTCAAATATTTCTCTAAATCTCAACTTAAACCGGTGTACGGGGAAGTGAGGCGAGGCACAAGTGCAGATTCCCTTTGATGGAATATTATTACAAAAAAAAACACAGACTCTACACTACAAAACAAAAAGGCACCAAGGCCTAACAAAAAACACTAAACCTAGGACACAACAGGAATAGGGAGCGTGAGGGTCAACGTGATGACAAGAGTGAGGGTTGACCAGCACCCGGGACTGAAACTCAAAGAACTTAAATACTAAACATACAAGGACTTCAACCAATTATAAAACACAATCATTTCACTAAAACACAGAACACCTGAGACTGTGACTGTGGACATAAACAGAGACCTATAGTTTCAAAATAAAAGTCCTATAACAAAAGCAAAAACACAGAGACCTGACATAATGTAATCAAATCAAATAGAAAAACGAAATCAATTTGCCTCTACAGGGCATTCACGTTTTATCTAGTTTGTTATAGAAAAACAAGTTATACTCAGAGTCTAGAGCAAGGGTACTGGAACCATTATAGCTTTATAACCATTATAATTGTCTATTTCTCATCATTATCAGTGTTATAAACTGATTATAAACTACATAAACTTAAAGGGAGCATTTTTCGGCAGGGTAGCATGAATCGATAGACTCTGCTGACGGTACACACTTTTAATTACACTTTTACACCATTTTAAATCGTGATTATTATTTTCCTTACCTGAGTTGTGGTAATTAGAGATCCAGTATGAAGTTATTCAAATTAGGTACGTTTTTGAGCTTTGAAGACTGAAAACTGCCACGTATTTTACTTTTTATCCCGTGCATACATACTTGCGTACCACTTATGTCAACCCCTGACAATAAACCTAAGCTCTGTCCAGCCTGTCTAAGAAATAGTCTGACTTTACAACATGAAAGGTTTCTGTCACGACAGTTTTCTGTGGTTCCCTTTTCTCTTTCCATTTAAGCATCTAGTTTAACATCTCTTCCTCTCTGCAAAAGTGGAGACATTTTTGTAGCTGTAATCACATGCCTGCTAGTAAAAAACCTACTGCAAAGTATTACAAAGATCTGTGTGCAAGTCAGTGGAGACTGACACAGAGAATTCTACTAAACTGGGATGCTGGTGTTGTTGTCCCACCACTCCTTATGTTCATGCTGGTTTGTTGACAGTGGAGTGGGGGGCCACCAGTGTCTCAGGGTGCTCTCTTGTCTATCTTTGCCGCCTCTGCCACGGCCCCACTGAGAACCCTCGAATGAGTATTGAGGAGTCCTTGTCACGCCCCCCTGTCTCTATGTGCAGGTTTGTTTATGTTTGGTGCGGCGTCAGGGTAATTCACCTGCAGCCCGTGAGTCCTTTGGCTGATCGCTGTTGCCATGGCACTTGCTGAGAGTCACCTGTGTGTAGTCTGTCCTTGAGTTAAGTCTAGTTTGGAGTTAAATGTCGCTGTGTTGTGATTGGTGTTTGTGTCCTCCCCCTTCGTGTCTCACTAGTTTAAGAGCCAACCGAGCCGGAGTGTAACGCTGGGGTTAAAGACTGCTCCTTTGGAACTCTGTGTTGAGTTTCTCATTAAAACCTCAGTCCTAACGGTCTTTCCTGCATCTGTGTCCTTCTTCCCCGTGGCAGACATGACAATCTTACCCCTTGGGTCTGCCCTTTCTAACAAGGCTGCTATAGCGAGATATGCTGGATGCTCAACTTGCACTCCAAGTAATTAATTATACTCAGTAAACTTAAGCAAAACTAACTCTGTTTCTCCAGGGGGAACCACTGCACATCTGATTGATCACTATCTCATCCTGGATTTGCAATTGCTGAGGTACCTTGCCCAAGTATCCTCAAGTGTTTGGCTGCTTTCAACTCCACATGTGCTCCTCCCCCATTCAAGGGCAACTGTTGTTCAGAAGCTTTACTGGAGATTGTTGTTTCTGTTGCTGTGGACAAGAGACTCTTAGACTACTCCTCACTCAGGCTCTGACAAAAACTACCTCTACTGACTCTTAGACAGCCAATCTGTTCAACCGTAAACAGTATTGGTTCCTCCCAAGTTTTCTTCCTCCAGCTTTAAGGAGTTTTTTCCAGCCTCTGTCACCCTTGGTTTGTGCTCTAGGGCCTCAGACCTAAATTCTATAAAGATGCTTTGTGACAACAGTCTCAATTCTCAAAGTCTCAAAAAAGTCCTGGTAATAGTGGCATGGACAGCATTTTAGTCAGACTAAGCTTAGATCTTGATAAAACTACTCATTTTTCTACATGCCCTACAGGTTAACACTCATTGTGAAATTAATACAGAGTCATGCCATCTCCAAAGACAAACACTTTCAATAGAATGGGATGTACTAACAAAGTCAGTGACTTTAAACTGCTGTCACAGGAAGCTTGCTACCTATGCTACAAGTCAGTTCATGAAATTTTTGACCTGCTAGATCTGACCTGGCCAAATGTAAGTCCTATTATTGTGAAACAGAAGCAGGTAGAATCAACAGCGCAGCTACTTAGTGGCAGATGGTGCAAACTCACCATGTGTTGTCAAGTGCTAAAGTGTGTAGAGTGTAAAACATGCCTACCCTCTGTTGCAGCGCTCAATATAGAGTTTCAAATTGCCTCTAAAAGCAACATCAGTACTATGCATCAAAAACTATGCACCAGGAGCTTCATGAAATGGTTATCGAATATCAAGCAGCCACACACATGCCTAAGATCACAATGAGCAATGCCAAGTGTTTGCTGGAGAGGTGAAAAGTGTGCTGCTACTGGACTCTGTAGCCATGAAAACATGTTCTCTGAAGTGATTAATCATGTTTCACTGTTTGGTAGTCTGATGGATGAATTTGGGTTGCTGGACACCAGGAGAAAGCTATTTATCAGGATGCGTACTGCCAGTAGTAGTGATGAGTAGATTATGGATAATGATCTAGGGCTAGTTTTCAGGGTTTGGGCTCAGTTCCTTAGTTCCAGTGAAAGATAATATTAACATAATGGCTCACAAAGGCATTTTAGACATGTATATGCTTCCAACTTTGTGGCAACAGTTTAGGGAAGTTCCAGCAGAAGGAACGAGCAAATGAGATGACTTTGTCAGATTGCTTGATTTCCATCTTTGTATCAGTTATGCATGTCAGTTTCACAAGCACAACAATGGTTAAAAGAAAAAAAAGAAAATTGTACTTTGTCTGGCTACAAAATATTCAGGGGTGATTCAGGTAATGAACTACACATTTAAAAAATAAAACAAATGGGATTCATGATGCTAGTGACAGTCTTCTGAATCTTTTGCTAATTTTCTTTTGCTTTAATTCAATAAGTGGCTGCCCCTAAACATCGTACAAAAACAACAATCTCTGGTTACTTATTTTGCATGTCAGCTGCAATATCTTTTTCACGTCAAAGTAAGAGGTTGGCCACATCGAGCGAAGAAACATGTGACTGTGGTTTGAGTGGGTTGAGAAAAGTTTGTAGAGAAAAAAACTATTTTTGTTGACTTTTAGTGTTTGTTAGCAATTTAGCTTCAGTTCTAAATTGAAGGAGCAAAATTTGGACTGTGTATATATTCTGATGATTGTCTACATCTGGTATAAGTGGAAAATAGTGTAAAACTGACTTTTTTGGTAAGTCATCTTTTTAAATATTTTTTTAGAGGAACTACTTGTTCTTTTGCCAAGCCAAAATATAGCTGTTAGATTTCCATGTGCATGCATGAACCAGAGAACATAGAGCTTAGAAAAAAAATTCTGATTCTAATCAATAGTCATTTCTGGAGAAAGAGGATTCCTACAAAAATGAAGTGCCATGCCACAATTCCATCATTCCAAAATTTGCCATCAAATCTGAAGAAGCATATTAAGGCAGGTCATCTAATATTTCTAGCTAACTAACTATCTTGCTAACTAACTAGCCTAATTATTCACACAATTGTTTGGCAATTGATCTGATAGCTTAGCTGGTTTGGTAGGTAGTAGTATTTTTAATAGGTTTTTTTTATTTTTTACATCTTTTGACCACCATTTTTTGACTACTGCCTCTAAGCAACATGATTTTGTCCCACAGTGGCACTGTGTAATGGAAACTGCATTGTCAATGTTTTTCGGCTATTTTCAAGTTAATGCAACATTGCTTGGATTATATCACCGGTATGATACTTTCACTCAGTCTTACACACCAAGATTTCTCATTTAAAAATCAGCGGCTCAAACATACTGAGACTCTGACTCAGATTGAAAAAATGAATGAGATTCTTCAAAAAGACAGGGTCATATGTAGTTTTAGCAAATGTATTAGAAATTGTTGTGTATGATGAGAGTTCTTGGTATAGGACCTTATATTATTTGTCACTTTTCAGTTTGATTTGTAACATTCAATAAGGTAATCTAGAGCATTTTGCTTCTGCTCACCATTTCTGCTCACAATCCTTTTTATTCACGTCACACTGCTTGGAAATACTTAATTTCCTTTAATCTTAGTGACAGGTCGTGCCAGGCATTCTGACACTTTTCTATATATATATTTTTACAGATATTTACTTCTTCTTTTGGGAACCCGAGACTGATTTGATGTCACATTTCTTCATTTTGAGTACCCGTAATCAGTGTTTGGAAAAACAACACAGGCAATATTATGGAACAGGTTGCTCAAATACTGGAATACCCTAACACTGGCCAATGAGCAGGCGAGTTCTAGTTAACTAAGGTACGTCATGCATCATGATGTTTCTGTATGTGTCACAGATTTGCTGCTGGTGTTTCATTAATGATAAAAAATTGCATCTATGTACTTAAAACACAGGGATTTAGAGTGCTGATTACATGGTCATGACTATGCCCTGGAACAAATATGGACTGAGAAATGAAGATCCCTTTTAAAAGTTAGGACTGAAACCTCCAGTGCCCAGAGAAAAGACTTAACAAAACCACAGCAAGAAATTACCATGGAGCCATGTTTTAATGGGTCAGAAAGCCTCATACAGAAATCTTTCAGACTTATATTTTGTCTTTTGTCATATTTCTATGAAATATTTCTGTCACAAGGCCATACATAGACCCTAAACTCAAGTAAAAGTCTCGAAAATGTCCCAGAACGACTGAAAACTGTCACGCGATGGCCGGTGAGGAAGGAGGCGAAGGAGGCACAAGCGCAGAGGGACATGTTGAATGATCAGGATTTATTAACAGAACACTTACAATGAGAAGAGAGTAGATTCGAGAATTTGTAGAAGTAGATAGCAGAATATACACGAGAGAGAAGACCTCACGAGACGTATGTCTCCACACCAAACACCCATAGTGACCCATATTTAAACCCCTAAAACACCAATGAGAAGTGAGAGTTCATTAAGTCCATAATCCGTATCAGGTGCCCTTCTGCTGCGCTCAGTAATGAGTCCAATGAGGAGCAGAAGGGCGTCAGCAGTCCCGGTCTATGTCCCCCCCTAGTGGTCCTGACCGGAACTGTGACAAATTGTGTTGTAAAAAGTAGGGTTTTTTTGTAATGTGTGTACTACTGCATGTTTGAGCTTAGCCCGTATTTTACCATTTTCTAGGGAGCTGTTGATTATATTAAAACAACCAGATTAATAGCATTAACGATATCTTTAAAGAAGGTGGAGGAGTGGCTAATTAGTTGGCTTAATGTGAAAAACTTGATTGGATACCTAACAAGGGTAACAAGTTGAAAATGAGTTAGGAAATTTGCTGGAGTGCTGGAATGATTATGTTAGCTTTAATGTGTTGTATCTTATGAGAGAAATGATAGAGAAATTTCTTACAGGTTGCAGGAGAAGACTGGACATTGATCCATTAAAAGGATGATTCAAAATGAATTAATCATGCTAAAAGGAGCTGTAGATTTCTGAGCAGTTAATACAGGTAAGTAATTTGATAGAGCTTGATAGAGCTGTAATCAGTTTCTAAGAATTGCATAGGAAATTAGTGATTTGTCCATTTGAGGGCATGGATATTATCATTGAACCAGGGCTGGACACTGCTTCTGACCTTGGATCTCCTAAGTTTTAGAAAGGCAACAAAATTCAGAGGGTCCATGATTCAAGGAGATGACTAACTCATCACCATCGAGAAAAGCACTGAGGCCTAACAGAGTTTATAACAAGACATGAGAGCACAATGTCAAAAATAAGTGCAAAATGATCAGAGATACCAGTGTCAGAAATCTCCATGTTGTTTACAGAAAGGCCCGGTGTTAGCACTACATCCAGCAAGTGACCCATTTGGTGTGTAGGACTTGAAACCAACAAGGCAAAGAAACTCTTTCACCAGGGGTAATGATGGACAGCAAACATGAATTCCATAAATCCTAAAATCAGAGGTCTTTCAGAGTGCGACACCATAAAGGATAAGTCTGCACTTCAAGTGATTTAAAAAAAAACAGTAGCTGCACCTCCACCATGACTGGTAGATCTTGGTGCATCAAAAAATTACAGTTTAAGAGAATGGTTTCAGAAAGAGAAGTCACTTCACCAGGGCATAGGCAAATCTCTGACACAATTAAAATGTGTAATTCCCTGGATGTAAAAAGGTCATTTCAATGAAAACATTTGTTTGATATAGACTGTCTATCCATCCATCAGTCCATCTATCATCCATCCATCCATTCAATAAGCCTAACAGCTTTTTATTTACCAAGTCCACCAGAAAGCTCTTTTCTATCCTGCATGACCATCTTTTGTTCCACTGTGTTTTTGGGTGGTTAGAATTATATCTCCTGGCAGGTTCCAGCAGGATAATCTATCACAGATATGCATGCAGTGGAGGCTCAGCTGCAGCCATATGTGCAGGCCTGTGTAATGTAATAAAGGTGGATGGTGTGGAGGGTGCCTCTGAGACACTGGCTCTCTGCTGTAAAACTGCACTCCACTCTGTTTATCAGATCACTGACATTTCTGACATGCTGTTACTGGGAAACAACAGCAAAACACAACATGATTTTTCACTACTGTATCACAACTGATGGTATCTCAATGTTCAGTTTCCTTCTCTCTCTCTCTCTCTCTCTCTCTGTTTGTCTATTCCTCAACCCACCTGTATGTGTGTCTATCCATTCATCTATCTATCTTGCTGCCTTGCTCTGTTGCTTTTTCACTGTCTTTCACTCTCTCTCTCTTTCTCTCTCTCTTTTGCACTTTCTCTCTTCCTCTCTCCCTTTATCTCTGCTGAAGGTATCTGTCCATCCCTGTAGTGTTAGAATTGCCCGGAGAGGAGTTGGAGATAGCTGGATCATTTGACTAGTACAGCAATATGTTCACATGTGAATCCAACACTTCAGCTCAAATAAATCATGACAGAATAGTCCCATCAAGAAATTCACTTTAGATGGCTGCCATTTTCCCTTTCATTTACATGCCTTTCAATCTTTCTCTCACCCCAACACTGATGAAAAATCTGACTTTTCTCTCTATGATGCAAAACGAAGAATAAAAGGCATACAAATCAGAAGTATCTGCTGTTCAGTTCTGTCTGCAGGTGGATCGAGTGCAACAGACTGTTTATAATCCTCTACATCTGTTTCCCCTGGTAGAAAAACAAAACACTGAGTCTTCCATTCCCTAAGTAGATGGGTCATTTACTCAGGTGCCATAGGCTGCTATCCTTTACTGATTGGTCAGTAGTTTTCAGAAAACTCAGGAGCGTTGAAATGGAATTTTATTGGTTTACTCACACAGTTATCCACAGTCATCCAATTGTAAATGTTTTGCCAAAGACATGAAAACACACAATCAGAAACTGGATAAAACCAGATCCTGCTAGATATGAAGTCACCTATGCTTCTGTCAATATATTTAAATATAAATAAAATTATTTAAACTGAAACCTTCGAAAACAAGAAACTAATTTAATACAAAATAAAAAGAAGCAAACCAAGTAGACTGCACTGATTCACATTTTAAATATCCAAATATTGCAGAATATGTCATGTAATAATATATGACCATAAAATGTATAATACACATACACACACACACATACACTGCCCACGCGCCGCTGGAGACACGCTGTCTCACATTCCCAGACTTCCAGACTCTGCTGAGATCCCATCAGAACGCCATCACGCTGCTGCGGCAGAGCCTCGCGCAGCTCGAGCCCAGCACAGCGGCACCGCGCACCACGTCTTCCTCTCCGGCGTCACACTCATCCCTACAACCGTCATCGCTTTCGGAGGGAGGAAGGAGAAGGCTGTGTGTGGAGGGGAGGAAAGTGTTTTGGTGGGGGGGGGGGCTGCAGAACATAGCTGCAGATGAAAAAACTAGCCGTGGGTGGGATGCCTGCAGCTCTCTCTCTCTCTCTCTCTCTCTCTCTCTCTCTCTCTCTCTGCACAAACCACTAACCCTGGCTCGCTATTAGCAAAGCTCGGCGCGAGGAGCTGCCTAAAAGAGGCGTGAGGATGAGAAAAACTAATATTCGCTGCGACTATTGAGTTGGTGGAACGTGAAAGGCTCGTGAGGCTTTTGCAAGACTCCCTTCAGGACACGTCCTCGTCTTGCGCGGGCCATTTTTGCGGGGAGGAAGAAGAAGGGGTGGGTGTTTTTTTGCACCCGGCACCCCAACGGGGGACTCCTCATCTCGTACACCCCTTGGATCGCGGGCGCAGGGATTGAACGTGGATTAAAGTGTATTGGAGGATTTTAGTGTGACCTTCGGGGTTGCAGAGCTCATCCCAACCCCCAACATACCGCACAAACACCCGCACCCCGACGATCAAGATTAATATCTCTTTTTGCTGGGATTTTTGGAGTGGAGATAAGTCACGGTGAGGATTTGGTTCGAGATCAACGTCCCGAGGTGTGTGTGCGTGTATGTGAGTGTATGTGTGTGTGTGTGTGTGTGTGTGTGTGCTTGCGTATGCCCCCCCACAATCGATATAACTTGCGTTTTCACTGGAAACTACTGGCGCGAGGGAGCGGCGGAGAGGTCTGCTGGGATCTGGACAGCGCTTGGTGCTGAAATCGGACGCGCCCGGGCAGAGGTAACTCCTTCATCCTCTTCTGCTTTTCTCCCTCACTTCCTCTGGTTCTCAGTGCGTAGGCAGTTGCATTCAGGTCATGCAGCGCTCCTGATAACGTGCATGCAGTGCTCGCCCGTCCCCAGCGCCGCAGCTCCTGGGTTCTCCTGAAGTCTCGGGCCATTTTCAGCAGCGTTTTAGGCAACATAGGCTGCGCAGCAACTCCCCACCCCCACCCCCACCAGATATAATTTTACATGCTTTAACTTTAGAGGAGGAGGGGCGTCTCGTGAATGGGTGGTGGTGATGGAGGGTGATCAGGCGTGGGCTCTGCGTATTTCTATTTACTTATTTAATGTTTTATTTATTTATTTATTTAAAGCATGCTTGTTGGCATGGTGTCCACCAGCCTTTAGCAGACCTTCCCTAGCTGACATATGTGTGCTCACTTTTACCCCACCCCCACCCACCTACTTACCTGTTCTAAGCAAATCAGTGTCTGGTTTGGTTGATCCATGGTGTCCTGCAAAGAGAAGGCCTTAATAAGGTTATAAAGCTTCATGAGCTGTCAGGTTGTGCCTTTGCATATCACAGACAGTGGTCTTAGTCTCTGCAGCACAGAAGATAATGAAAAGAATACCATCCTACACACACACACACACACACACACACACACAAAACTTCCCTCCCTAAGTCTTTTCACTTTCCACATCCCCACAGGCAGTAAAGCAACCTGCAGAGCTGAACCATGGTGGCCTACAGAGATAATAGACACATATACTGCATTAAAGCAACCCATTTGCACCATTTGTCCACGGTGAGAGGTGGACAAAACAGGAATCAGTACTTCAAGGATGCGTCTGCTGCAAGATACATACACACACACACACACACACTTTCAACAACTTGAGACAAGTTCCAGGAGCTGCTACTTGTTTTTCTGTTGTGCACAGCGGCCACTGGAGGGCTCTGTTGCTCCCACATTAAATGACAAGTTCACTGTCCCATAACCCAGGCCTTAATAATAAATGTTGTCCCCTGTCATTTATGAAGGTGCATAGTAAAACCTCTCTGTGAGATTCTGTTCTTTCCTCATACTTGCATAGTCCAGGGGGCTATTGTTTAAGTCTTTAATACACCTAGATGTGTCTCCTTTATGAAAACCCTGCATCGCAGAGCTGTTTTGAAGTGCAAAATACCCCGTTCGCAAAAAACAATTACGACGGCTAAGATTTAGTGTCTGCTTCATCAATTGTAAGTCTCATTTCCACAGGAATGTCACAATTACAAGGGTGCACAGGGCCTTCGGGGTATAATTTCATATTCTACATATTACAGGCAGGTTACAGGCTAGCAATTACTCAAGACTGCGTTACTTCAGGCAATCTCATTTACAGGCCTGCTGTTGTGAGGATGCTAAGGCCTTCTTAGTGATTTCTGAATGCATGGTGCTGGAATGCATACAGGGATGCTCATATCAACCCCCTACAGTGTGGTTAATTTGTTGTGTAAGGTATAGACAGTGTAGCATGAAGCTATGGTGGATAACTCAAGCCATAGAAGGTCAGACCTCATTTGATCATACTCCCTTCTTATTTGACTCATTTACTAATGACCAAGTGTGCTGGACTGTGCTGTGCAGGAGTCTAGATGCCCAGAGCTTGAATTGTCCCCACCCCTCACCAGCCCAAAGAGGACACAGGTATACTATACAATGCCTTTAATAGCATGTTTGGGCATCAGAGTTGGCTCACTGAACAAATCTAAAGCCAGAAACAAGCATCACAAAGAAACAAACAGATAAACAAGAGCCAGTTAATAACAGTGTTTGGCATCTCTCCCGGTCTGCTCACCTGCCTCCATTTTGAAGTGTCCCAAATCACCAGGCAGAGAAGATCTGCTGCTCTAGCATTTTGTTTCAGGGATTCAAGGCAAATGTCACCCAAAAGTACGATTTGTTCCCCCATCTCCTGCATGCTGAGCACAGTGTCATGTGGGACAGCGCCATTTGTGAAACCTCATTCTATCTTTAGAACATCTTCATTCGTTGCAGGCTGATTTTGTGATAAACATCTCAGCTGTTTGCTCTAACATAGTAACAACCTTTAATATCAAGGTTGAAATGAGGTTCTTCAAATTGTGCCATGGATGCAAGGATGTATCTTCATCCCATACGTTCAAAGGAAGGTTCTACACCAATTAAACATTTTGTTCTAGAACCTCGCATCCAAGAACCATTTTTGAACATGGTTTATTGAAGGGGAATTTCAATAATTCTTCAATATATTCATTAATAAAACATAATAAAAGTGGTTTGGTGTGAAATTCTACAGAAACTTGCCAAGTCAGACTTATTCACAGTGGTGGTAATTGGAACCAGACTTTTGAAGAGCCTCTAAAAGGCTCTTTGAATGCCTTTAAAAGCTACCTCTCAAAGTTATTACATGAAATGGTTAAGAATGTACTGCAACATAAACACTCAGACATCTGCACTGTGGGTAAAGTTGGATATAAAATGGCTATATTTGTACTGTAGATGTTGCATTGCCTGATTCCTTTCACCACCGCTGTAAATAAATACTAGTGTTTCTAGAATTAACCCATTCTGGTTTTTGAACCAATTCTGAATGACCATGTTTACACCTTAACCACTGAATCATGATAGAATCTTCAACCATCCTTGAAACTGGCCTGTAAGGCATGTAAATGGGGACACTTTGAACATAAAACAGAAAAATAGGTAGAAATAGTACAATGGAAATCACCATAATAACTCTGCTGGATAAGTAAAAAGGGTCATTAAGGGACATGGTGCAGGTGGCTGCCTGTTTGTCTGTTTTGTGTGTGTGTGTGTGTGTGTGTGTGTGTGTGTGTGTGTGTGTGTGTGTATGCGTTTGTGTGTGTCATGGACAACACAGATTTGGTCATCTCCCTCTGGCATACCAGTCTGTAGTCTGTATTTGGTGACACAACATTACATTGCTGAGTCATTACATCACACACATACACACACACACACACACACACACACACACACACACACGCACACACGCATGAACACACACACAGTCAGTGATTCACTGCTGGAGGAAGAATAAGCATGCTCACATGGGCACACACAGCCCTGGACATCTATACATTCACAACGTACAGTGGTGAACCCGGCTGCTAGATCTAGACCTCCAGATTAGGCTTTGAAAATCAAAACATGTCCAAAAACAGGGGGAAACACACACCTTTTTGATAATTCTAATATCCCTGTGGGGTTCTAGTTGTGGGTTAGCATCAAACCTTGCACATGAATGTTGACATCCGAAGCTCGTAAAAGGTGTGTTTGAATCATGTAACAGACATATGAACATATATGTGAGCTTGTGTGCTGCATTTTTAGAGTGGCTCCTTCAGTGAAGAGTTCGAGCACAGAACTGTTGCTGTTCACTATCTGGTTAGACTGCTAATCATATTCAGAGTCAATCTAGAATATCTGGAAGTTTTTCTCACAGAACTGGTCCCAGCCAATGGAAATCAAAATGTACTATTTGATTTTATTGTCAGTTGTCTAATCATTTTGGTTGTGCATCTGCTATATAAGACCTTCAATCCAGTTCTTTAAGGCCTAACCAATATGAAAGCATGCTTAGATATCTACCTAGCCACCACTGAACTAAAACAAACTCTGTTTTCCATTTTTCATTTTAAGAATGTAATCCTTTTGTTTCTGACCACATGTAACAATTAAATACAAGAAGTATGAATAGTTCTTGTCAAGTTTAAATACAAATTTTATTAAATCAAATTAACGAATAAAGTCGTATTATATTATATTATAAATAACTGAGTAATTTACTAATTCTTCTGATGATTAATTGATGCCAAACAATACAAATTGACTTTTGAGCGATGTCAAAATGTGCATTGCCTTTCAAAGACTCAGAAAAGAGTTTAATGGTAAAATATAGAGTAGGAACTGTTCACATCATTACTCTTAGGAATCTTATTTTGAGCTGTTGTGATTTAAAAATGAATGCCACTCTTACTTTCAAAAACCAGTTTCAGATTTATGGGTCTTTCACCACTCAAAGACACAAAATTGTGGTTTGTGTCCAAGCCACAGAGTGGGTAAACTTTCCTATAAGGAAATCTATATAGGCTAACTTCAATGCAGTCCATTAATGCTAACCTATAGGCAAACTTCATCAGATTTCACTGTCGCTAACCTACAGCCTGACATTAGTATAGTTTACAGATGTTAACTTATAAGCTAACTTCAGTGTAGTCCATCAATGCTAACCTATAGGCTAACACCAGTATAATTTATCATATTAACCTGTAGCCTTACACCTGTAGAATTTAATTATGATAATCTATAGGTGAAAATCGGTTCATTTATTTCACTTATTATAACTTATCTACTAACATCTGTAGAGTTTACTGATGCTAATGTACTGGTTTAAATGAGCATATTTCACTGATGTTATATGATCCATTGATGCTTACATGTGTACTAATAATGGCAGAACGTATATGTTAAACTATTAGTTAACGACAATCATCAATTAATTTTACACTTACTATATTCATAAAGTGTATGTACATATGGATGTGTATATTTCATTGATGTTAGCTTACTCTTGTGGAAATTTGCATTTTAGGTCCTCCTGTTCTATAGCCAGCAAAATGTATAAAGCAAAAATCTCTCTTTGTTACAAATTGAATAAAAATCTGCATCCTCTTGCCAAAATCCCAAATGAGAGCAAACAACTACAGCATCAGTTTTGTACTTGCTACTACAATGAAAACTGGGAGGAATGTGCTAGATTTGAACCTTTAATGAGATAAGGAAGGATGTAAGGATTATAAATCACCTTTTATCCAAACCTACACTCCCATGAAAAAAAAAAAATTCAGGATGTGACTGGGTGGCTTTTGTGTGCTTTATATCCATGTGAGTAGTTACTGCGGCTGAACTAATGCAAAAATCACAATGGCTAATTTTCCACTTCAGGTGCAGCATTACAGAGGCAGACCCAGATTGTGTTAATCCATGTTTTTGATCTGGATTTTTTATGGTTACATGGAGTCTGATGAATATTTTCAAATATGATTAAAAGTATATGACATCTATTCTCCAAAACAGTAAAAACATTTGTGTTGACGTGATATGAACTGCAGATGGAGGGCATTATGTGGTTTTCTACAAAGGATGCACAATTGCAAGGTCTCATTGTAAGAAAGCACTGTAATTACTTACCCATTCTGTTGGGGACAATGATCTACATCTTTAGTGTTGTTTCTTCAGACCTTCTAGAGTTGTTAACATATGTTGTGTAAGCACCCATATCAATAACATTGAGAGGCACCTGCAACACATATTCTGATTTTTTACTTTTACATTTCTCTCATAATGTAATATAAACTAGTATAGTACAATACAGTCAAGTGATGTTGGCATTGTTTAAAAAGATGCAGCAGTGCTTCGCATGCCCTAGAGGCAACATGTGCTAGCCTTCACCATCCCAGTATTGTTGGCATCATGTGACTGGAGTCTTATGTAGCGTGACCCATGTAAGGTGGCAGGGTGCTTAGAGGATGTGCAGATCAGTTATCTGATGCCCCCCCCCCCATCAATTTCCATTTTCCATTTTCGAATATTTTCCCCCTGAAGACTGGTTGGAGGACAAACATCCTACACATTCCATGTGTTTTCTTTTTGATCTTGAGGTCCACTTATTTTATTTGTGCACATGATTAAAATTATAGAGCGTGTTTTTATTATTGCATACTCAAGATGGGCATATGAATGCCCTTTTCTGTGTGTTAAACCTCAATAAAAGACTGAACCACTCTTTAGTCTGAATGGGTGAGGGTAAAAGACTCCAGGCTCAAGTCAAGTCAAGTTAAAAGGAGGTGTTTTTGCCATTTCAGACATATACACAGTACACAGTGAAACACTACAAGACTCATTTAATGTGTGTATGCAATATGATTGGGACAGGTGGCAGTTTGATGCAATGTGTGTGTGTGTGTGTGTGTGTGTGTGTGTGTGTGGGTATGTGAGTTTGTTGTTCAGTTGTCATTTAGAAGTCTGATGACCTTCCTTCACTACCAGGTAGTGAAGGCCCATATGCTGCGAAAAGAGTGCTTGAGAGAAGGAGTGTGGGCTTATCCACAATACTGGTGGCTCTGCCTTGATTAATTAAATAAATCAGTCTCATTAATTTATGTCTCATTAATAAAATAAAATCATAAATATTACCATCTTTAATTTCAAACTAAAAAAGGTAATATTAACAATTTGAGTTCTGAAGGTTGTTAAAGAAATGTGAATTCTTTTAAAATGGGCCGAATATGAATGATAAAGATTGTGCTCATGGGGGCGTTGGGGGTTAGCGCTGTTGCTGCACAGCAAGAAGGTCCTGGGTTCGACTCCCGGGTTAGGCGCAGGGTCTTTCTGTGTGGAGTTTGCATGTTCTCCCCGTGACTGTGTGGGTTTCCTCCCACCACCAAAAACATGTGTGCCTTGCGGCGAGATCAGTTGAGCACACTAAATTGCCCCTAGGTGTGACTGTGAGTGTGAATGGTTGACTGTCTCTGTATGTGGCCCTGCGACATGCTGGCGATTGTCCTTCGTCCATTGCAGCTGGGTTAGGCTCCATTTGTTTTGGAAATAAAGCTGCTATGTTGTGCCCTGATATAAAAGTTCAATTCTTATCCATAGTGACATACACTAGTGTTCAAATAATTCACATCTGTTCCTCCAACCTGAAAAACTATACTTAAATCAACATCTGCTTTTCAACAAATTTACTGACAAATCTACAGTTCAGTCCACCATCCTCACAAAGTTTCTGTGAAAGTTTGGAGGGAACATTTGTGGATTTGTGGAGTGTAGATTCTGTCCAGTCACTGCTGGAAATTTATCTGATCCAGCGAGGTTTCTGTTCGTTTCTGAAAATGAAGGATTTTGTTGTCTCACTACACAACGGCTGCAGAAATGCTTGTTGCAAACTTGACTTTGTTGATGTCTTGTTGTGATGTTTATCGGATATCTAAACTAAACTTTGGCTAGGTTACTGAATCTTATTATTTTGTTCCCTTTTCTGGAACAAAGAAGGTGGGCAATTTTGACTTCTATCAGATGGTGATCTGCCTTGGGAGCCCTGCCTTGGCTAACAGACACTGCAGAGAGAGCAAGCTGGGGGTGATTGTCTGCTTTTGTCTTTAGAACAGATTCTACCCACAGGAGCGGACTACACCTACTCTGTACCAGAAATATAATGCAAGCATTCCATTAGCGTTACCACCTGTTGGACAACATGGGTATCTACAATGCTGCAGGTTTTGCGTATGCATCATGTGGTGTAAATGCCTGTAACAGAGGGGAGAGAGAATGCAGTGACCTTTTCAGCAATCCTTACTATCCTGTGTACAGTCTTTCTCTACCAAGCCTGGATGCAGCTACAGCTAATGCTCAACATAATCCCTCTATAGAATGTTGTGAGATGGTGGTGTGTGTTTGTCTGCTTTCCTTAGTTTTTGAAGGAAACAGAGATGATGGAGCTAGTGTTGAAGGTCCACATGAGGTTATCTGTAATGTAAACACCAAGGAGCAGTCTTGTCTAAGGAGCGGTTGATGTTCAGTGGAGAGAGATAATTCTGTGTTCTCCTGTAGCCAACAACCATCTCTTTTGTTTTTTGAATATATTCAGAGAACGGTTGTTATCTCTGGAAGCAGTCAGTTACCATTGCACCAAATCTCTGTATGCCTCCTTGTCATTCTCACTGATCAAACCCACCACGATCATGCCATCAGTAAACTTGATGATTTGGCTTGAACTGGGCAATGCTGCATAATTGGTCAGCAGCATGAACAGCAGAGGGCTGAGCACACAGCCATGGAGGGGCCCTGTGCTCAATGAGGTGGAATTGCTCCTGACCTTGACTGACTGAAATCTCCCAGCCAGGAAGTCCAGGATTCAGTTGCAGGGGGAGGTGTTCAGGCACAGCAGTCTCAGCTTTCCTATCAGATGCTGAGGAATGATGTTGTTGAATGCTGAGCTGAAATCTATGAACAACATTCTAACATACGTAAGTGTCCTTTTTGTCTAGATGGTTGAGGGCCAAGGGAAGGGTGGCGGTGATGACATCATTATTGAATGATAGGGACAATATACAAACTGTAGGGGGTCCAGTGTGGGGTGCAGTTGTGATTTTCTGTGCATCATGACAAGCCTCTTAAAGCACTTCATGATGACTGGTGTGAGTGAGACGGGATTGTAGTCATTGAAGCACAATATTAATGACTTCTTTGGCCCAGGGATGATGGAGGTGGTTTTGAAACATGTTGGAATGACGGTGTTGCTCAGAGAGATATTGAAGATGTCTGAGAGGACATCTCGTAGGTGATCTGCACATCCTCGGCACCCTATAGCCTTCCGTGGGTTGGCTCTAAGCAGATTCCTCCTCACATCAGCCATTGGGAGACAGAGAACCTGGTTGTGTATTTTCTGAGCATGTGCATGCTTTGCTGTTTTCGGGCCAGCTTGACTTGAAGGCTATGTCTTGGGTTCTCAGCAGTGCATGTAACTCCATAGCGATAGTGATATGGTCTTGGAGGCAGTATCACCACTGATGCACTTGCTGATGTAACATGTCATTGACAACATGTATTCCTCCAGATTGGCAGAGCCTCCCTTTCCTGGCAACTATATTTTTGTCTGCTTCAGAACAGAGACATTGGAAATAAAATTATCTAAGTCACAAGTTCCAAAAGTGGCGAGCGGTAACTAGAGACCAGCACGCATGGCTAAAGTAGGCCTCATATTTTTTCCTCACCCAATTAGATTTTAGAATAAAAGCCCAACTCTATAACTTGCTAAATTAGATCATGAATTTAGGTGCCTTGTTTTTAGAATATTGATTGTCACATTTCCATCCACACATATTAGTCCTGATTGTGATGATAAGCACAACGGCTCTCCGACTGGCTTGCTTTCACAAACAGTTTGCAAGCTGGGTGACATGCAGGGTAGGTTGTGCTTATTATGGGCCTGTCATGTATAATTCAGCCTTGCCGTGTCGACCACCTCAGAACCCCTCTGTAGTCAGCTAGTGTTCAGCATGGTGATTCAGGGATGTTTTTTTTCTCATCACATTAAGGCATTACTAATGCTGTCACAAGAGCTAATGGACTTTGAGGCTTGGTGCATTTTCCCAGTACTGTTGATGATCAAGCATCGCAGAGCAACAGTGCTGGGAGCACATCATTTCTGTCATCTGTTTATGCATGCATTACGATTTAGAAGGCAATAGTCATTTGAGATGACCATTCATAGCCTTAAGACACTTGGCACTAATGATCCCAGGGGCATTTTATTATTTACAAGTACTTGAGAGTTAATGGCTCAGGCTGGGTGATGTAATCCTAAAATTTAGACAGCCTATTTACAGTTCCTCTCATGTCTAAATGTTCACAAACCTCCTGGCAGGACCAGACTTCCTTTACTCATTCATGTCACTTATGAATTACTGAATAATAAGCAATGTGATATGATGTGATAGTTTTCCTAAAGAAACTTTCAAACTTAAAAGAACCTTTCATAATTGTAAAGCCATTTATATAACAGAGTGCAAAGGTCAAAGAACCTACACGGTGAAAGTTTTTTGTGAATATAGAAAAATAAAAGATAAAGATAAAAATGCACTGGTGTAATATATTTTATACATATATTTCATGGGCTTGAAAATGTGGTCAAAAATGAACCTGCAAAGAATCTATGTAGCACATTGCAAGACCCTGCTCAAGAGATGGGAGCTAATGTGTTACAACTTTAAAAAGCCCATATCATAAAATTGTATCTAACTTTTCTCCCCTGAACTCCACTTATGACTTTTATGTGCTTTTATGTACCAAAACCCAGTCATTGGCTAATTATTTCCCACCTCGTTTTATCCCTTGGACCACTGGTCAAAAACTGTGGTCCTGGAGATCTCCTGAAAAGTCTAGTTTTCAACCAAATCTGCTCAGACAAATCAGGACCTCTTCAAAAGTCCTAATTATTTATGGCCAACATGTTAGAGATGGCCAACATGTTAGACAAAGGTTGGAGCTAAATAAACACTCATAACTTCAACAAGAATGGTGGGCTAAACTGCTGTAGATGTATACATGTAAAGACCCAGATTTTTGTGCCATCACAAAAGCTATAGATTTAAATGTCTTGTTTTCCATATTTGTGTTGTATTTAACTGATTTTTAAATAATGTAAAAAAACATTATAATAAAATTATCATAAATTACATCCAGTCAGGTTTCAGGTTTAGCATAAAGTGTGAGCTGTCATTCATAATTTGATCCATAGTGTGTAACAGCATTTAGTAAACATGTACCACAGAAACCATCTGTCTAGATTTCACTCTGCTATGTAATCTGTGAGCCCTTTGTCCATAACTCTATTAAAAGCTGATCTCTGAAGTCTATTCTAATTGTAATTAATATGGCATGGTCCAATGATTCTTGGAATCTCAATGTGGTGTTTAATGGTATTAAAATACATGCAGCATGTTAGCAGTAGCCACTCATGTGTAGTAGGGTGGTATGAAGACATAAATAATCACATAGAATCAAATGCCCTCTGTCCCCACTAGTGAAGAGGCACATTTAGTGCTAATCCTGCGCTTAGCATGCATTGTATCCGAGCTGCACGTTTTATGTTTTTGTCTGACCTGGAGCTATTTATCTCTGCTGATGATTGGCTGATGGGGGTATCAGAGCAGGTGCTAAGCAGCTTTGAGACAGAAACGGGGAGAGAGGCTTTTTTAGTCACAGATAATAACGTCTAAATCCTGGGATGGTGGGAAGCACATAGCATTAGTCGTGTGATTGCCAGGCAAAGCTACTAGGAGCAGGGCCTGGAGGAGAGAGGCCAGTCTATCTAAAAGAGGAAAAGGAGTCCATTCAAATTGAGACTAGTGCAGCTAACAATGACTCAAAGTCAATAGTCACCTAAATACTCACTTTAAAACTACACCCACAAATCTTCTCTTAAACTGCATCCATCTCTTCATCAATGAGGTGCAGACACACGGATGTGGTTTTGGACACAGTATGACAACCAGACTTTAAAAGACTAATCTTTGATTAGAATCTTTTGTTCATTTTTTATAGCTGATAGTAAGTTATATTGTGTACCAAACCATATCCATAGGTCTATTCCTCCTTAACAACGAGCGGAATGCAGATTGAGCAGCTTCAGAGAGGTTTTGTGAAAAAGATTTAATTGACTATTGTCTTCTAGTGTGCATTAGCAATGTTGGCCTGGAGCGCCAGTTCTAATCTAAAGAAGTAACGTTTGGACTCCAAACATGTCTTGATTGACTCTATCTGGGGCCAGTGGAAATTTTTATATTTTTTGCCAAGTCGTTCCTTTAGGGCACTTTCATGGGTATCTGCTAGCCTCGGTAAATCGTAGGTGGTTTGTTCTAAAAATCTAGTAGTGTTTTGGAACTTGAGGGGACATTCTGTATAATTATGTATGCAATAAATCACAAAACAGCAATGACCGCTCTTTTATACATAGAAAGGGTGCTGAAGGACACAAGGCTAAAATTATAATGGAAAAACAGCACTGTCATTGTAGCCCAAGAGTAGGAAAAGACAGCTTTTTCTTTATCCCTACTTAGTTAGCAAGCATGTTTTGAGTTGTGCACATAAAGCTGGACCTGAAGTTGTTAAAGTGTGCACCCTCAAGAAAAAAATTGATTGCGTCGCAGGCCCAGGAGGAGGCAATTATAATCCGACACTGTTAATGGTCGTTTCCAGTGGTGGCGGTGAAGGCATTGTCGCAAAAAAAAGAAAAAAAAAACCTCAGGGATGGACAGGGAGTCTGCAGCAGGTTGATAAGTTGTCTGAAAGAGAATGGAGCACCGTCGTCTGTCAGAACAGCACATATGGGCACCAAACTGCATGTTCATTATGAAACACACACACGCACACACTGTGTCTTTCGGTCCCTGCATTTTCGCTGGTACTTTCAAATCATTCACTGTCTCAGAAAAGAGAGAGAGAGAGAGAGAGAGAGAGAGAGAGAGAGAGAGAGAGAAAGAGAGAGAGAGAAGGAAATCGCAAGAATAAGTCTTTCCCGAACCTGGCACAAAGAAGAATAAGAAAAACAGCCGAAATCTAATTAAGAGGAGCACAAACAAGAAGAACAAAGAAAACAAACAAACAAAAGCAGGCAAGCACAACAGGAGAGTGAAAAAATACAGTTTACTTCAGGGTAAATGGCTATCTGCCTGCGCTAAGTGGTGCAAGCCAAAAGTGGCGCAAGTAAAAGGGCAGAGCATGGACTCTCGAGGCAGTCTACACTGCCATGCTACACTGACGCTGTTTAATAATCAGTCATGAGTCACCAAGGTGGCATTTTGCTCCTTTAAAGGAGCAGTTCATCCTCAGCAAAATTGCATGTGGTTGATCAGTGAGTTCTAAAAGACTTAGCTGTGTGGTTACAGGTATTGTACAAAATACAGTTATTGCTAGAAATAGACAACCAAGGAACCTTTGACATGACTAAGCTAATGCATTTTTTTTGTATGTCCGGCATCAAAATCTGTTAATCCTATCAGTGTCCATGAACCACTGGTTCTTTGTAAAGTTGTCAGGATCACTGTCGAGTAACTGGCTTTATGTCAAATACTTTCGTCCACTTTTTTGTCTACTTTTATTTTCCAGTACAGTAATGTAAGAAACAAGTCTGTTTGATACTTACTCCACATGGTTTGGGATGACTGTTTGATGATTTGAGCATGCACGTTGACCTTCCATTACTTGTTAGCTATAGTGGGATTTTTTAGCTACAGTGCAATATATCTGAGCATCGTGTTTCATATTATGTGTCACGATTCCGGTCCGTGACCGCTAGAGGGCGACCACGGACTGAGAACTGCCAAACTGATCACAGCCGACTAGAGTCAGCCACAATTAAACTCCCATACCCATTGGCTGTTTATCAGCCGTCCTGTGTATTTAAATCTAGTCTGTTTTTTTAGTTCTGTTCACGGAAGCATTGATGCTCACAAAGATCCCCTCATCATTTCCTCTACCTCCTTCTAATCCTACCTTTGTGACTTTATCTATCATCCTTAGTTTTCGTGTTTGGCCCTCGAGCATTTTCTGTTCTTGTTTGCTTATATTAATAAAGAGCCCTATCTGATGGAAGTCCGCGATTGTGCTTCGTACCTCTCTCTCGGACGTAGTCCCGGTGTGACAGAATGCTTCCGTCCAAGAAGCACACTGGACTTCGCCAGCGGAGTGCGAGGGAGACGGCAGATCCAGGAGAACAGCCCCGGTAACGGTGATCACCCGCCGCCCAGCTGGTCCTCCTGGGGAAGCTTGCGAATGGGTTTCACCAACGAGCCGCTGGACTCCCGAATACACCACTTGCGGCAGGGAGACCGCTCGGTAGCGGATTATGCAGCGGAGTTCCATGCTTTGGCTACTCAGGTGACGTGGGGGGACTCCACCTTGCGGGTCGCTTACTGCGCGGGTCTGGCTGCTCGTGTGCAAGACGAGATGATCTGGCATGAACGTCCTGAGACACTTGAGACCATGATCCAGCTCAGCCTCCGCCTGGACCTCTGCCTCAACCTGACTACTCGAGCTGCTCCCACCAACTGCTCAGATCTCACCGCATCAGCCACCAGCCGCACGGCTCTGTCCGACTCAGCTCAGCCTCACTCAACTCATCTCCACACAAGACAGTCCACCTCAACTCAATTCAGACCAACCCACAGTTCACTTCATCCACCCAAGCCAGAGCTTCCCTGTTTAATCCACGGAGCTTTCCAGAGCCAAAAAGCTCCACCCCAGGGCCCCAATGCTCCGCCTTGAAACCTTCAAGCTCTCTTAACGCGAGAAACTTCATTCCCGAGCCAGAGGATGCTCCAGAACCTTCACCCCAGTCAGATCGGCTGTCCTCTCACCTGCTCTTTACCAGCCAGTCCAGTGGACTCAGTCGTTCCACACCAGTCGGTCCATTCCAGCGACCTACTCTGATATTCCATCCCAGTAAGTCCAGTTCAACCATCTGCTCAATTTCCTTCAAACGACCCACAACCAGCTGAATTTCACCTAGCTCCGCTCACGCTAGCGCAGCCTTTCCTGCTCAAGTCCCAGCCAGCCCAACTCCTATCAGTCCAGTTCTCTTCATCCCAGCTTCAACCAACTCAGTTTCACTCCACTCGATCACTGACGGCTCCAGAACCAGTCCCTGTCATCAATCCAGTTCCAGTTCTTAGTACAGCCCTGGTGCTCGGTCCAGATGCAGCTCCAGTTTCAGCTCCCAATCCCATTGCAACCCCAGCTCCGGTGCCAGCCCTTACTCCAACTCCTGGACGAAAAACTGGAACTGGAGCTGAGCTCCAGTTTCGTCCAGCTCTAGTGCTCAGTCCCGGTTCCACTCACGTTCCAGTCCTAAATTCCGTTCCAGTCCTCAATCCAGTTTCAACCCCAGCTTCAGTGTCAGCCCTTAACCCAGTTTCAACTTTAATATCAGCCCTTCCTTCAGTACCAGCCCCTAATTCAGTTACAGTAGTCAACTCAGCTACTGCTCCAGTTTCAGGTTCATCTCCAGTAATTAGTCAAGTTTTAATTCCTGCACCCGGTCCAGCCCCAAATCTAGTTTCAATACCTGGTCTGGCTCCAAATCCAGTTTCTATACACGATCCATCTCCAGTTCCAGTTCCAGCACCCAGCCCAGCACCAGAAACAGTCCTGGCACCCAGTCCAGCTCCTAACCCAGTTCCAGCACCCAGTCCAGTTCCCGTTCCTACACCCGGTCCAGCTTCAAACACAGTTCCTGCACCAGGACTCACATCAGCACCTCTTCCCCAAGCTTCACTCACCCCAGTGTCCCTCTATCAACCTTACATCACCTTAATACTCTTCAGCCAAGTTCCAGCTGTATCAGCATCATTCCACGCAACTCAAGCACCAAAACCGGCACAGAGCCCAGACTCATCTCCAGCACCGAGCCCAGACTCAGCTCCAGTCCCGAGCCCAGCCTCAGTTCCGGCACCGAGCCCAGACTCAGCTCCTGCATCTCTCAGCCCAGGTCCAGCATCTCTCAGCCCAGGTCCAGTTCCTACATCTCTCAGCCCAGGTCCAGCTCCTGCATCTCTCAGTCCAGGTCCAGCCCCTGCAACTCTCAGCTCAGGTCCAGCTCCTGCATCTCTCAGCCCAAGTCCAGCTCCAGCATCTCTCGGTCCAGCTCCAGCCCCAGCTCCGACTCTGAGTCCAGCACTAGCTCCGACCCTGAATTCAACCCCAGTTCCTGCACCCGGTCCAGCTCCAGATCCAGTCTCTGCACTCAGTCTGGCTCCAGATCCAGCTCCAGCACCCGGTCCGGCTCCAGGTCCAGCTCCAGCACCCGGTCCGGCTCCAGGTCCAGCCCCGGCACCCGGTCTGGCTCCAGGTCCGGCCCCAGGTCCAGCTCCATCACCCGGTCCAGATCCGGCTCCTACTCCAGTATCCAGTCCAACACTTAGCCTGGCTGCCGCCATCAGCTCAGCCCCACTCAACCTGGCCTCACCGACACCAGCTCCTGCGCCAGTTCCTGCGCTGGCTCCCCAGGCTCGGGTCCCCGTACCAGACTCTCGAGCCTCTGCTTCGGTCCCCGCACCGGACTCTCGAGCCTCCGCTCCGGCCCCCGCACCGGACTGGCCGACTCCTGCTCCAGTTCCTGAACCCGGTCCGGTTCCTGCACTGGACTCACCAACTACTGACCCTGCATCGGTCTCGGAGACCGTTCACTCGGCCTCGGCCTCCATTCCTGCATGGCAGCCAAGGCCACTGCCGCCCCTCCCGCCTCCGCCTTGAATGGTGGACTTTGATGCACCCTTACCCTCCCCTCTTTTCTATTGGATGGATTGGGGGTCTCCTCTAGGCACCCCGGAGTGGTGCCTTTGGGGGGGGGTCCTGTCACGATTCCGGTCCGTGACCGCTACAGGGCGACCATGGACTGAGAACTGCCAAATTGATCACAGCTGACTAGAGTCAGCCACAATTAAATCCCCATACCCATTGGCTGTTTATCAGCCCTCCTGTGTATTTAAATCTATTCTGTTTTCAGTTCTGGTCACGGAAGCATTGATGCTCCTTAAGATCCCCTCATCATTTCCTCTACCTCCTTCTAATCCTACCTTTGTGACTTTATCTATCATCCTTAGTTTTCGTGTTTGGCCCTCGAGCCTTTTCTGTTCCTGTTTGCTTATATCAATAAAGAGCCCTATCTGATGGAAGTTCGCGATTGTGCTTCGTACCTCTCTCTCGGATGTAGTCCCAGTGTGACATTATGGTATCCAGGAATGTGGGAAAGCATTTTAGGCTGGATGAAATTACAGTGTAAATGGTTACAGGTAATTACAGGACATAAAAGGTGACATAGTCCTAAATGCTATGCAGATCTAATGGATCCTCACCCTTTTTGCTCTTCGTTATCATTCTAAATGCACTTCATAAAATCACCAATCATATTGTTTATATAGATGAGACAAATGTGCCCATTTCTTGAAGGTTTAAAAGCAATATTATATGTATAGAAGTAGCCTATACCTGCAAAATCCAGCCAGTCAAGTCAATCAGTCAAATCATTCTGAAAGTTCATTAGCTGGAGCACGTGTGGCAGATTATGGTTGGTACTAGGACTTGGATTGATGATCACTGGTCTATACTATGGTCAAAATTATTTTTCTGGTAGCATTTCAATGTTGGGAATTTGTAATGCTATATGTGGTGCTTTGCCTACATATACCTTTCTTATCAACTGACTTAAAGCTACGTAACATGAGAAATGAAGATTGCTTTTATCCATTTTTTATGCGGTTAAGTCTTTACATATAAAAAGGTTTATATACTGCTCAACAAAAAAGGGAACACTTAAACAATGCAATGTAACTCCACTTCTGTGAAATCAAACTGTCCACTTAGGAAGCAACACCGATTGACAATCAATTTCACATGCTGTTGTGCAAATGGAATAGACAACAGGTGGAAATTATAGGCAATTAGCAAGACA
>JBBJLS010000140.1:7995367-8018673 GCA_037577275.1 Bryconaethiops microstoma | reverse complement strand
TAACTAGTGGGTGAAACTGACAGTTGGAATTTCGAACAACACTACAAAATGGCTGATTCACTACATAGTGCCCTACATAGTGAACAGCTAATGTTTCTAGCATGGTGACCAATCACAGCTCCAGGTGAGTTACTGGGTGTTCTGATAAATCGAGGTGTCAAATTATAAGTCAAATTAACCATTAAGGGCACTGATTGGCTGAGGTGTTTTTAAAGGACCCATATTCTACATCTCCTTCCATTTGATTTTTGGTTGCCATTTTAATGATGGCCTTATTGTGTCTAAACTCTTTTGCATTTATTGTGTAAAATGTATCAGTGGGCAGGATTTGCAAAGTCGGCAATGTGCAGTTTTTTTATTTACTTAATCTGAAATGTCATCAAATTAAGAATGTGAATCTGAAATTGAGTAATCTTAAATAATTTATTAAAAAGTTGAGGAGTGTAAAATTATTAAGTTCTAAACTTGGAGAGAGGTTATAAATTCAAAAGTAAATTGTATTTTAAAAACATCATATGATGGCAATGAAAAATTTCCAAGGGACAACGTCATAATGACATTTCTCATTCATCTTTTAAAAGTTCAGGCTCACAGACACCCCCCACCCCCCTGGTCCCCAGTGTTCAAGGCTTGGCTCTGAGGATCTGCACCAATGAGAAATAAACGCACATTAAAGTTTATTCATTTTTGTTCGGGAAATTCCCCATGTTACAAAAGCAACTTTGCCCTGATTAAATGAAATCATTTAGAATGAACATACATATATGGTCAGACAGGACTATCTGCAATTAATTTAACTAGGACCGGGCTGCTTTCACCTACTTTCACTGGTTATTTTTAGCAACTAACAGGGAAGTGTCATTTACATTTAATTGAGCTCAAGAGTCACTTTCCCATTTGAACTTTCGGCCCCATATAAAGACAGAGAGAGAGAGAGAGAGAGTAGAGAGGGAGAGAGAGAGAGAGAGAGAGAGATAACCCAACAGACAAACTCATTCAAGGGACGAGTTTGACCAGTCACAATGTTTGATATAACTACTCTAAAGACAAGTTTACATTGTTGTAGTGGTGGAATAGGAATATACGCACACAGTCACAACTAGAGTGTCCATGTGGGTTTGTGTTTCAGTCTGTGCTTTAAACTGAGAGAAACACTTACGTTTGGAAATCCTCACTAAACAGTCACCTTCACATTTATACACATTTTAATGCTCTTAGAAAGTTTCTCCTAATTCAAGGACCACCAAATAACAGTAACCATTTTGAACACTGACAAAAGGCTCAAAGCAATATATCCAAAAATGCCCAGGTCCATGGCAGGCTGGCTAATATGAGTCATTACGTATGCTTGTACAGGAAACTCACCGGTGAGGACATTGCCTTAAATAATTTGAGCAAATATCAAAGGGACTCAATACTTTGCATATTTATGAACTGCTGAGCATGACCATGCTCATTTTTGCTTTCTGCAAGATTAACATAATACAGATGCTTGCACTGCATGTAGTGCTTAAACGAGTCACTGTCACAAAGAAGCTTCACCGAATTCACTACATCATGTTTCAGAACAATAACTCTTGTGTAGAACTGCTTCAGTGTCACAAAATATGTGCATGTCAGTTTAGTAACATTCTGCCATACTACATACATAGGAGACAAAACACCGAGATGAAAGGACTCACAATCTTTCAGTAATTCCACATAAAAAATATTCTTTTAGGCAGTGCACTTAAGAAATTATATTCAAGAGATTATGAAAATAATGCATTTTTACAATGCACTGCAATGTGAAAGTGAAAGATTCTGCATCAATGCAGAAAAATGATCCTTTTTTTTTTTTTAATCCAATGGTTTAGCAACACCTTCTCCTTCTTTTTTACCACTTTCAGGTGGTAGTAAAAACAAGATGGCATTCGTATCTTCGCTCCAAGGCAGGTAGGAAGAAGGAAGGCAACCTTCCTTTCTGAGCAATGTCATTTGATCTATTCTACTAAAAAAAGGCTTGCACATTTATCATTTTGATTTTTCACAGAGACAAAAAGTTAAGATTTATTTTTATTACAAAACAGTAAGAGACTTGTACTGTTATAAACTGTGAAAGAACTTTCTATGTAAAATCATATATTTTTCACTACATTTTTACAATGCACTACAAAAGTGCTTCATGTGACTGTGTCCTGTTTGGTAATCATATGTAAAAATGACTTCATATGATTTTTAAAAGCAGTTCATATCTTGTATTCTTGTATTAAATTAAAAAAAAAAAACATTGAAGACAGGATGTGTAGTGATGAGGGATCAAGAATAATTTTGTAAATAATTTGCTACTCTTTGAATCATAATAAAATCAATTGTGAGACCACTCAATACTCACACTTCTGTCATATTGCTATTCTAATTCTAAAAAAGACCTAATTTACACGGAATAATGAAAGCTGCAGAAAGAAAGAAATTAAGGAGGATAAAGAAGAGAAGTGTGACGGCTGGCGGCGGCTAGATGCCATCCTTTTCAGTTCTTTTGTTTGGTTTTGGGACTTTTATTATGAAATCCTCAGCACACTGGGCTTGAGTTTGTTTATTATGTGTTTCAGCTGGCCGGTGTGCTCAGAGAGAATGAGTTTTGAGTTTCTACTGGTTTGTGAAGTTTCGTTTTATGTATTTAGGTTCGTTCGTGAGTTGTAGGTCCACCGTCATGCTGTCTTTTGTTCCTGTGTCTCCTTTCTCCTTTTTGTTAGAGTCTGAGTTTGGTTTCTGGCCCTGTGTCAGTTTTGCTTTGTTTAAATAAAAATATTTGCAATGGACGTCTGCCTACGCGCCTGCCCTCATTCGGGGATGAAGGGGAATCGTGACAAGAAGGGACTGGAGGGAAGACTGGGTGGACAGGTCAAACCAAAATATAAATAACACATTTTAAATCTGTTATTTACGAACTAAACCTAAAAAAAGAAAAAAATGTACAAGATACACATTCTCTCAGAGGAACCCCAGTAACCTAAAAAATATCAGAATAGACAACATAATTAAACTAATCAAGTCTTCCTCTATCCTGCATACAATCTGCCACACGTCGGTCGTTTTTGACACTGAAACAGAATGTATCTTGTATGTAAATGTAAATGATTGTCCCTACTAACTACACACTCCCGAGCAATATGTACTGTAATAATGTTCCACTGATAACTCCTTGGCACAGCAATATAATCTAGCAGCGTGTTACTGACCGCACTTGATGAAGACAGATGAAGGAGGGAACAGGAGGAAAGATACACAGGTGTAATAAAATGAAAAGGTGTAAGAAAAATCTTGGAACAGAGGTCATCATCTCTGAAGTTAACAAGCAACACACACGCAATATCACACATACACACACACACAGACACACACAGCAATCCCTGCTCCAGAGACATGTGATCAAGCGGCAAATCCAATCTAATTAACAAAAAGAGATGACCTTCATTCTGAACTCTGAGAGAAAGAAAGAGGGAACAGTACACAGGCAAACTACTAGACTCATACAGCTCATACTTTTCAGGCTGACAGAAAGAGACACACATACGCGCACACGGTGACTACTCAGACATAACAGTAGATGTCATTCTTAATTTCTGCTGCCATGACTCCATTACTATCATTCCCTTTACTACAGGGATTACAGAGTGTTTGTTGCCTTGTAATCTCTCTTTTGTCCATCATTATGCCATGTTAATAATGGGTTTATAAATAATGCCTCACATACTGTAAATTCCAGTAATCAGTATAAATTTGTCAAACATCTGCCCACACATGCAAGCACTTGCGAGCAAAGGTACATTCAGGGGAATGGCTTATAGACAGGGACACATTCATCTACGGTAGGAACATTCAACTGTGGTCCTGGAGGGTAAGTGTCCAGCACTGCTGATCAGTTGCTCAAACATATCTTACTCAATGAATCTGTTACTTGTATTTGTTAAGATGGAGTGTTAAAGTTAGGAAATCAAACGTGTTCGACAGTTGCTCTCCCAGACTTGTGTACACATACATATATGAATCTGTACGTGAAAATTTAGGCGACCTGGTCAGAGTACAGAGAACACACATCTGCTCATTTTAATGCCAAATTTGAAATAATATACACAAAGCATGGCTTATACAAAAGTTATGTTTAATTTACTGTTTTCCAATAAATTAAACTCAACAAATCAATGGAAAATGTCCACTAAAGTTGCAAGAACTGGAGAAAAATGTTGATATTTGAATACAACAGTCTGTACACCTATACCTATCAAACACAACACGAAAATCATTAAGACGTTACGTGAATAACATTGATTAGCATGCTGCAGTGGAACCTGTCAAAGAGTGGGATATCTTAAGCAGCATATCAATAATCAGTTTGTGAAACTGGTGTCTTGAAAGAAGTTCAAATAAGGAAAGAAGCCAGTATAAGGACATAAGCAGCTCTGACGAGGAACAAATCGTCATGTGTCGGAGCATCTCTAAATCGACAAGTTCTTATGCATATAGTATACAGTGGTGTATACCCACCAAAAGTGACCCAAGGAAGGACAACCAGTAAACCAGCGACAGGTTCATGGAGTCCATGTGGTGCGAAGGCTAGCACATATGGTCCAATCTCATAGAAGAGCTACTGTGGCAAATATTGCTGAAAAAGTTGTTACCAGAGGACAAAGAGTCTCGCAACTTGCCCGTACACATCTCTCATGATGATCCCTGTGCATCATTGAAAGCACCTACAATGAGCACGTGAACGTCAGAACTGGACCATGGAGCAATGGAGAAGAAAGCAGCCTGGTCTGTTGAATCATGTTCGCTTTTGCATCATGTGGACGAGCGGGTGCACGTATGCTGCTAAGCTGAGGAAGAGATGGTGCCAGAATGCACTACAGAAAGAAGGCAAGCCAGTGGAGACAGCATGGTGCTCTGGACAATGTTCAGCTGGGAGTCCTGGCATTCGAGTGGATGTTACCTTCACACGTACCAGCTACCTAAACATTGCCGACCAAGAACACCCTTTCAAAGAAAAAATATTCCTTAATATCTATGAAGTCTTTCAACATGACAATGAAGAAATCGTTCAAGAATGTCTTGAGAATCTTGACAAACAGTTCAAGGCGTTCAATTGGATTCCAAATTCCCCAGATCTCAATCTGATCAAGCATCTGTGGGAATTTCTGGATAAACAGGTCCAACATAGAACTGAAAGGATCTGCTGTTAAGATGTTGTTGTAGATACCACAACACACATCAGAGTTGTTGAGGAGTCCATGGTTCAATGGGTCAGTTATCAATGACATGTGATTCCAACCATTGAAAAGGTAGTGTATATTGTTCAATATACTGTAAATCTTAACACAATAAATAAATAAGTGAATATTGACGGTGTATTTAAAAGATGGTGTTGCAAAAAGCATCATTCAGGAACTGGTATAGAAGGTATCAGTATTTGTAAAGATACTGAACAGCCCTACATTTCATTGAGTTATTTTTAAATTTTCATGGTAACCCAAACCTTACATCCCACCAACAGCGAATGTTTTAGCTGATGCCATCTTCTGCACTTGGCTAGGTTGCGCACTGATGTCTTGCAACTGTTTGTATGTGCAGTAATTGTTTTGTACATTTATGAGTGATGTATTCTGTTATCAATTTTACCCTTGGAAAAAAAAAATTTCACACAAAGCACAAAATAATACTGAAGGTTACAACTTACTCTGATTCTCCTCATAGCAGCAACAATCTCCATACGACTGTTGGGTCTTGGTACATCCAAACTCCCGACATACTGCAAAACAAATGCACGCACAAAACTTGGTCACACTGACTGGATTGTCGTACAAACTGAAAATCAAACATGAATAAGGACTTGGCGACTGCAAGATCCCTGCACAGTTTTTTCAGTGTCTTTGACCTTGTATAAGCGCATTTATCACTTTAGTAGTTCTGCCATCCTCAAGTTGTTCATAAGTGGTCAGTTTCAGACAATATAGTTCTTTCAGCTGTACATTTTTGCTGACTATCCAGATTTAACATGTACCTGGTATCTTCTAATAGTAAGAGACAGTTTGGATCCACAGGAACCCTGACATACATGCACACTTTGTCAAAAGCCTTGTCGTTGGCAAAAGGACACACATGTCAAAAGCCTTGTCCTTGGCAAAAAAAAAAGTAAAAGCATAGCCTCAATCTGTCAACTGCAGATTAAATGTATAAGAGCTAATACTATTGGAATAGGATTTCTCATAATTAATATTATTGTTGTTCCTGAAATAAAGAGGTGCGAGTTAGACTGGTCTTTACCTGCCTTATCTGTAACATCGCTGTTCTGCCACAGATAAATAAAATTTAAAAAAAGACATAGAATTATCTTCCTCTACACAAAACTTTAACTGTTATCTGAGACACAAGGAAACTGATCTCAGATCAGCGTGGAAAGGCAATGTCTTCCTGCAATAAAACTTTAAAGGAAGCTAAGCTGCACTGGCAGAAATTGCCGCTTTTCCACAGAAGATGTCTCAGAGCTAATCCTCCATTGCAAATTTGAGCTATATAAGGCCCCTTAGGTTGCTGAAAATATCAGGCTCAGAGGTTCCCGAGGCGCTCAGGAATGTCTGCAGAGTTATAAAAAGGAGAAGTACTCAGCACTATTATCAGTGTCCGTAAACATAAGAGAAACAGACCTGGTTTAGCAACAGCAAAATAACCAATGTTACATTAACACTGTCAAGGTGGCCCCAGGTTACTCTGCACACTTCCACTGTACACTTAACATCGTTGACTGACGATATTCCCACGAGTCTTTAATCTGACTAATGAGCAACTGGCTAAGATAGGCCCTGCAAAATTGACAGATTTTACAATCTTGCACCAGGCCATGTTAAGAAACACACTATGTCAGATATATTATTATTACTTAGTCTTTATCTAGTCATATGAGAGTCTATTTCCCTCCACTCAGTTAGTGTACAGACAGACAAGTAGGCTGGATAACATATTTATCATATTCTTAAAGCAAAACCATTGATTTGAATGAAGCATCCTGGAAAGCCTAGAAGAAATTCCAGCAAGATGAACGAGGGTAAGCAGGCTATAATTATGGCAAACTGCAAAGCAAATGTTATTCAAAAGGCTTAGGTATCATGCAGGGCATCTTAGAAAGAGTGGTTCACCGCAAATTGATTTTATCCAATTTCCCCCAAGCGGACCTCGGATGCACTGGATCAGCAACTATGTGTTTAGCATCCGAAGTTTACCTCTTTGCAGTATAGCTTCAGAAGTACACTATTTGGACAAAACTATTGGGACACACCTCTTAGTTCATAGTTTGGGCAAGGCCCCTTACTTCCAGTGAAGGACAATCTTAATGCTTCTTAATGGGTGGCCTAGTGGTTTGCCCCGTGACCAGAAGGTCATGGGTTCGAATCCCAGGACTGCTGGTGTCATCACTGAGGTACCCTTGAGCAAGGTACCATCGCCACACACTGCTCCCTGGGTGCCCCTCGTTGGTGGCAGCCCACTGGTTCTCTTGGTGAATGGGTTAAATGCAGAGAAAGAATTTCACACTTTGTGCTGTGCTGTGCTGTGAAGTGTTCACTTTGTGCTGTGCTGTGAAGTGACTATAAGGGGGCACTTAACAAGACATTTTGGACAACGCCATGCCTCCAACTTTGTGAGAGAACCTTTTCTGTTCCATCATGACTGTGCCCCAGTGCACAAAGCAAGGTCCATAAACACATGGTTGGATGAGTTAGGTGTGGAAGAACTTAACTGGCTCGCAAAGATTCCCATCCAACACCTTTGGGACGAACTAGAATTGCCAGGCCTTCTCGTCCAACATCAGACGTCCTAATACTTTTTTTCCGCATATTGTACATTAGCCTCAAATTAGACTTTTGGTGAACTCTGGTTTGTCCCAAATGGAAAACTAACACACTACACAACGAGTAAAAATAGTACATAGCCATCAGAAATCGTTTGGTAATACAATAAGTATAGATGTTTAACTAATTTGGTAGTATGTGAAATGTAGAATTAAGTGTGTTATCAGTCTGCATTTGGCAATATAGAATGCGACGTGTAGAATTAAGACTGTTACCAGCCTGTATTTCGTAATATAGTATGTGAAGTGTAGAGTTAAGCTTGTTACAAGCCTGTATTTGGTAATATAGCATGTGAAGTGTAGAAGTTAATACTGTTATCACTGAGGTTTCTTCACCTTGGCTTGGAAATGTATTCCGTGCTGGAAAGCCTCGTCGTTGTGGAGAGGAACCCGGGAGTCCTCCACATCATCCACCAGGTTGTACCTGTTCCTGCCCAGCATTTTCCCAGAAGGGCCGTGCCCGTCCCTGCCCGATAAATGCCTACTGTGAGCGTCTACCGAGAAACCGAAATAAAAGCAGATTTCAGCGGTTCATGATGCGCGGCTCGGTTCTGAAGGGCTGCGTGGGTCCCGCACCCGTTTCTCTGTCCACACGGAGCACGGCTCCCACCCTGGTCTGCTCTACAGCTGCTGTTCGCGTCCTGGTCCCCGGTTCCAAGACGTTAGCCTGATCAAACCACCTCTCCAGCCCTGCTCCCTGTCAGCTTCTCGGTTTTATTCATACTGGCAGCGCCGCTAGACCTCTCATTGGAACTAAGTTCTGTCACATGGGGAACCAAAGCAGGCGCTGTTTTTTCCCACCCGTTTTCCAACCAGTCCCGCCTCCCCCTTACTATGATTGGCGAGAAGGCCGTTCAAATATGAACACAAGCCAATCATGACAAAGAGATTCAGGCTTGGTCGGAATAGGGGTGGGGGAAATACTATTGACAAAAGTATTGGGACATATAACTTAATTCAGGGTTTGGGCAATTCCAGTGAAGGGCAATCTTAATGCTTCAGGTTCTTTTCCATCGCAGCATGACTGTGCCCCAGCGAACAAAGCAAACTCCATAAAGACATGGTTGGATGAGTTCGGAGTGGAAGAACTCGCCTGGCCCGCAGAGAGACCTGATCTCAACCAGCTTCACTGGGGTCCTGAAGGGGCCTTTGGGACGAAATGGAACGGAGATTGCGAGCCAGACCTTGTCGTCCAACATCAGGGCCTGACCTCATATATGCCCTACCCAGTGAATGGGCATAGAAACGCCAAAATCTTGTGGAAAGCCTTCCAAGAAGAGCGGAAGCTGTTATAGCTGCAAAGGGGGACCGACTGAATATTAAAGTCAATGTATTTGAATGCAATGTCAATAAAGTTCCTGTTGGTATAATGTTCGGGCGTCCCGATACTTTTATCCATATAGTTCGTATTGACAGTGGTGTGAGTTAGGAATTAATCACATTTTTTTTTTATAATTAGGCTACCACACGTGTTAAAAGGAGAAAAGTCTAAACTAAAATTTGAATGTGCCAATCAGTAATCTGAAAAAGTCAGCACTAAATAATTACAAGGTTTTTTTTAAAAAAAAAAACGTACTTAAAGATTTGTGAGCTGGTTAGAAGAAAACAGGTTCGGTTCCAAATTTCTCGTCGATGACTCCAGTATTTTTCCTAGATTTGTGAAACTGTCAGCAGCTCCAGATTAATCTAATGAAGTATTGATTGAGCTAAATCAGGTATTTGAGGTATTTGATGAGAACTACAGTGTAATACTGGGCTTCCATGAGGAGAGGTTTGGAAATGATTAAAGAAACCCATGGCCATACATAAAATCTCTATTTAGTATAGTAATTTATTTGTATAGATTCTAATATTAGCTTGTAAACATGTTTCATGAACATGTTTATTAAAATGTTTATAAACATTTTTATAAATACATCTGCTAAGCAGGTTTTAAGTCTCTGTACATTCAGACTAAGATTTATGTCAGTGGTGGATTAAAGACAATTTTCAGTCACATTCTTGTGACAATAAAGCTTTTTAAAGGCTCAAATCTGGAAGTGCAAAAAGACTACGTGACGAATTATCCCTGTGAGTGTTGGGAAATGTAAGTTGATCTCCATCTAGTGGATGAAATACCAAATCTCAGTCTGGATTGACAGATGGAATTTTAATTTTTTTCTTCCTGTGAATTGTGTGTGTATAACTCATTTGTTCGTGGTGGTCCTTACGGTGGTCCAGCGTTCTCCACTCGGTAGCTGGTCTTCCTATATCGCACGATATTACCGAGCTGGTATGGTAAGGCAAACACACAGTTCCTCTGACACGTGCATCACCTTCATAGCGTTAAAATCTGCGTCTAACTCAACATCCAACCTAATGCAAGACCCCCCCCCCCCCCCCCAAAGAAAGAGCAAATTAAGGACTATGTGAAACTACTAAATAAAACTGTTCATGTTCTTTAAAGCAAACTGATTTAATGACAGGGTGGCCCAGGGTCTGATCTTGGGTCTGATTCTCAGCTGTTTGCATGGGTTTTCACCAGGATCTCTGGTTTCCTTCCACAGTCCAAAACATTCATGTCAAGTGCATTGGAGTTGTAATTTTGCCCCCAGATGTGCGCGTGTGTGAAAGAGAGACTTTCTTCGTCTTTGTGTCTGCACTGTGATGGACTGCCAACCTGTCCAGTGCATTTTCTGCCTTTTGCTCTATGACGGATAGGTTCCAGTGACTCCCGTGACCCTGCTTAAAGATAAACCGGGAAAACTGGGAAGGATGGACTTAACACAATTTCTGTAAACATTTCGACCACATTTTACCAACCATAAACAAGGTTTGTTAAATTATGCTCAGTAATGCCATGTGTTATTGCAGTTTTTTTTTACAAGGGGTCGGGTTCCCATCCCGAGCATTTTCAGGGGTGAATAGAAATTGAAGCTACAGTTTAGTTTTGGCCTAGGCTTAACTCATGACTGCAAAAAGTCTTAAAGGGTTTAACCTGTGCTGCCTGAGTTGATAAAAAAATGCATTTACTCCCTCCCTCAACAAAATGTTACCTATAGACACTACGCATAGGTTAAAGCTTTTGCGGACACAGTTTCCGGCCAAGTATTTCTCAGTAAAACCTTCAACGAGCATCTGCCATTTAAATGCAAATGTGAAAGTCAGATTTAGGTTGCATGGTCATGTTCTATGCTTGTCTTTGACTTCTCTTCTTCCTATCCCAGCGCTGCACTCCCCTGAATCTGCTTGCATTCTCCTGACTCTACCTGCATCCATCTGTCTCTGCATACACTCCCCTAACTCTACGTGCTCTCCTCTGACTCTACATGCACTGCAGGACCAACCGCATCTGAAAATCTGCTTCACAAGGAACAAGTCAAGATGCACCTTAAACAGTCAGCATGTTCATGATAATCTGACTGTAGGCCATTCCTAAACTACCTTTTTTCCTGAAGCTCCCCTTAGCCATTTAGCTAAAATGATAAGTAATCTATGAATCACAATAGGAAGAAGTCCTGAGAGGATATATTACAAAAGTCTTTTCTGAGTATATGATGGGTATCAGTTTCTCTAGGGTGTAACACTGCCTTATTTTGCTCCGTGTTCATGGGATTGTTATTTTGACATCCTGAGTTCCCCTTTCCTTACTCCTCACTTTAGTTTGTCCCATGACTTCAATTGGACTCATCTGTTTCTGGCTTATCCTTCCTTATTTAAACAACCTCTACCGTGAGCTTCCCTTCCCTTCGAACTTGTGTGTTTACTGTATGCCGGCCTCTCCCACTAGGGGCATGCAGCCCACCTCCTCTGCAAGGTTCTGGATGGGACTCACTTGGAAACTTGTGCAGGTCTGCTTTCAGAGTGGGTGTGTGTGACCGATCATTCCAGTGAAATCCAACAGCCTTGCCCATCAGTGAACACATAGTGCCTTGTGTTTTTGTGTAGTGTATGCCCTGCTTGCCAGATGCACATGCGGCCAGGTCCTGGTCCTGGTCAAGCGTGGACATTGTTTGTCTCCTTGAAATGGCCTTTGTTCATCTGATCCCTGTGTGTGTTACTATGAGGGCCTTTTCACATCTGATCCTTGTGTGTGTTACTATGAGGGCCTTTTCTCGTCTGATCCCTGTATGTGTTACTATGAGGGCCTTTTCACGTCTGATCCCTGTGTGTGTTACTGAGAGGGCCTTTACCGTCCGATCCCTGTGTGTGTTATTATGAGGGCCTTTTCTCATCTGATCCCTGTGTGTGTTACTATGAGGGCCTTTGCCTGTCCGATCCCTGTTTGTGTTAGCTTGAGAGCCTTGCCTGTCTGAATCCTGTGGATCTGTCTCAACAATGGATCTGGATCACATTTTATGAAGAGTCTGTGAACAACCAGTATGCAATTTGGTTAAGTACACATCAGTTTAACTGGTCATATGTATTTTAAAACTGGTTGTGATGTGCACTCTGAGGAACATAAAGCTGCCGATCCGTTCAACCTCAGCATCACTAATGTGGATGCACAGCCCTTGATGCCTCTATCCAATATCTGGTCATGAGATTTACATGACGCTGAGAGACGGCATATACTGCTCAGTGGAAGAGGAAGGCAAGGAAATGTCAAGCCTTTAGTTATAAGCAAATAGTAAAGTCAAGATTCCTCCTCTTGCAGACCTGACATTCCTGCTTTCTGTTCTGTTTTGGATTAAAGAGATTATGTGATATAATATAGTGTCTGTAATTCATATTTTAATCCTGTATTTGCGATTTGCAAACCACTGCACTTGATTTATTTCTTTTAAAATTCCATCACAGAGTGATTGCAGGAGTTCACTGCAGTGCAGAGAAAATTTTAATCAGAATCCATCCAATATCATTGCAATCCTTTATTAACTTCAGAAGTGAACTACTTTTTCACTTCACCTCCTATGACAGTTGTGGATTATATCACTACTTGAAGGGACTTTTGTCTGTAAACAAAGTCAAGAGGCCTCTGGGTCTATAGGCCTCGACTGGAAAAGAACATAAACATTTCTACTGTCATCGACCCACAATATACACCACTGGTACATCGTGGTAAGATTATCATTGTGGTAAGATTATCATTGCGGTAAGATTATCATTGTGGTACATCGTGGTAAGAATATCATGCCTCCCAAAAAAGAGTCTGCTGTCACCATGGCTGTGCTCTAACAAATGTTGGAGCAGCAAAAAGAATTCTGCAAGGAAATGTTAAATCTGCAGCAAGAAAACTTTAAAGGTTTCATTCAAGTGATGATAGATGGAACCAACAAGAGGCTGAATGGTGTTATAAAATATGTACAGGAGCTAAAGGCTAGTCTGGAGTTCACACAATACAAAATGGAGGAGATGACGACAGGACATAAGGAAGCTAAAATAAAAACTGAAGCTAAAATAAAATCTTTCGAAAGTGATATAATGAAGTCAAAACAGGACATTGATGAAATGCTCACAAAGTTGGATTACATCAAAAACCAGCATAGAAGGAAAAATATCATTACTGATGGGATACCGGATGCTAAGGGAGAAAAATGGAATGAATTGGAGCTTAAGGTTCAACCAATGTTTTCTAATAATCTGGAGCCTGACTGTGCCAAGATTGAGATGGCGCTGTCACGGTTCAGGTCAGCGCCCGCTGGAGGGCGCCAGCGGGCTCTGCACCGGACTTTCAGGTGCAGCCTCATTTTACCGGCATTAGATTAATTAGGTTCGGCCGGCTAGATGTTCACCCCAGAGTACCTCCGTTCATTGGCCCATGATGCTCCCTCCAGTATATTTAAGTTCACCCCTCCTTAGTTTGCGTCATGGGACCATACTGATCCTTAGACCCCCTCAACTCCTCACTTCAACTGTCCTTTGTACCCGTGCCCTTTTGACTGGCCCTCATGCCACCTTTTTGTCCTTTAAGTTCTTTAATAAAACCCTTACACCATGGAAGTCTGCATGGGTGCCTCCTACCTTCCTCCTCGACGCGATTCCCGCGTGACAGGCGCATGTCCAAAGGATTGGTCAGCACCAGGAGGGGGGGAAGGTGAATCTGCTGCATCTAAAAGACAAACAGCTTATCCTCTGTTCTGTCAAAAAGCTGAAGGGGACTATCATCTACATAAATGAAAACTTCTCTGCGACAGTGCAACAGAGAAGAAAAGAACTCTGGCCAAAGCTGAAGGCTGCGAGAGATTAGTGATTGGGCCAAAAGATGAACATACAGAAAATGAATAACATTAAGTGCACCTTAATGATCTAAAGAAAGTTATTTTAACATACCTGTATTACTTTTAAATCTTTAGCTATGAACATGGGCTCTAAAAAGGTTTTCTAAAAAGGGTCTAGTCCCGTCTCACCTGAACATATGTAGTGAATAACAGTTTCCAGAGATGTGGGGTGTAGTGACTATAATTTGATTGTTTTATTAAGAAACACAAAATTGCCGAAATCAGGAGTTAGGATTGTTCTCCGCAGGTCATTTAAAAGGTTTAATCCAGACTCATTTATATCAGACATCAATAATACGCAATGGTCAGATGTTTGTGAAGAACATAATGTTAATGTTGCCTTAAATATGTTTTTGGATAAATTAATGAAATTTGTTAATAAGCACGCTCCTCTTAGAAAAAGGTCCATAAAAAGTAACAGTGCCCCATGGCTGGACAGCGAATTGAGATCTCTGATGCTTCAAAGGGACAAGGCCAAAGCAGCTGCGCAAAAATCAGGGCGTTCTGAAGGCCCTCTCAGTAACACAGGAAGTGCCACAAATGAACCCCATCCGGGCGAGGAAAAGGAGGCACAGACGCAGACTTCCATGATCGAGGGTTTATTGAAAGGTAGAACAGAAAAAAACGGCTCGAGGGTCAGACACGAAATCCCCACGACTAACTGAACAAAAAACCAAGACTAGATAAGTTGAGGGTTGACAATAGCAACCTTGGTAAGTGTATTCTCCCATAATCTGAACTGAGGACAGGGCTAACTTAACTGTGACAGGAGGGAACACCAAGAGCCAATAAGAAAGGGGAAATAATAAACGTTAATTCTAGCCGGCTGAAAATATTCATGAGTCTGATGCCGGCTAGAGAGAACCGCCCCCTAGAGGCTCATTTTATGGTCCATTGGTGCCCTCTAGTGGTCGCAGGGCAGAACCGAGACAGGAAGACTTACTGCACACTGAGAAACAAAGTCACAAAACTAAATCACAGTAAAAAGAGTGGTTACTCTACACAGAAAATCCATAACTCTGCTAATGATAGTAAAACATTGTGGAAAACATTGAATGTACTAATGTGCAAAAAGTCAAACTCATCCAAAATTTGTAGAATGTGAGGGGCAGTTCATTACAGAGCCACATGATATCGCAAATTATTTTAACAATTTCTTTACATAGTTAACAGATTAAGATCTAATATGAATAGAACCGATAGTAACACATGTTGGAAATTGGTTGATGATATAATGCATGGTAAAAACTGCCCATTTGGATTTAATACAGTAACTCAGGATGTTGCTGAGAACATGCTTCGGTGTCTTTTTGTTGACACAGCTGCAGGTGTGGACAATCTTGATAGGAAAATACTTAAAGTAGCTGCTATTTAACTCTCAAAACCTATTTCTCACATTTTTAATAGGTCTGTTTTAAGTGGCTCTTTTCCTGAGCTCTGGAAAGAGTCAAAAATTACACCTCTACTCAAAGATGCAAAAGCAGTCTTTACTGGCTCAAACAGCAGACCAATTAGTTTACTTCCAGTGTTAAACAAGATTTTGCAGAAGATCATCCTTAATCAAATAATAGATTATTTTAGTACAAATGAATTGCTAACAAAGTTCCAACATGCATATAGACAGTGCGTTTCAATGAATACTGCTCTAGCACACAAAACTGAGGAATGGCTAACATGCTTGGATGCAAGGAAACTAGTAGGAGCTGTGTTTTTGGACTTTACAGCAGCTTTTGATGTAATCGATCATAGTTTTCTAATTGCCAAACTTAAAGCATACGGGAGCAGGTTTTTTTCAATGGTAGTCTTTCAAACAGTATAGTAACATCATGCGGTTTAGCTCAAGGAAGCTGCCTGGGTCCACTGTTATTGTCAATATTTGTAAAAGGCTAGTGTTGTAATGTGTGCTGAAGATGCTACTTTGTTCACTGCAGCATCAGCAATACCTGAACTGAATGGGAGTCTACAGCATGGGTTAAACACAATAGCGGACTGGGAGAAAAAGAATAAACAGGCATTTTGCAATAGATACATGTTACCAAATATCACTTCATTTAATCTGCATATTGAGAGTACCATGGTTGAGCAGGTCACCAAATTCAAACTGTTGGGCATCAGACTCGACAACTTATTATTTTGGGCAGATCAGATTGACCATATTGTTAGTATGATGGGGAGAGGTATTGCTTTGTCCAGAATATGTTCTGCATATTGTCCATCTGCCATATTAGAAAATGTGGTCCAAAGTCTTGTTTTGTCTTGCTTATATTATTGCCCAGTAGTTTAGTCTAGTGCGGCCCAGAAACATCTAAGAAAACTTCAAATTGCACAGAACAGAGCAGTTAGATTAGTTCTGCGTTGTCCTTTTCGTACTAATGTGCATGAAATGCATACTAAATTGTCTTGGTTAACAGTGGAGGCAAATGCAAAATATAATCTTCTGTTGTTTATACAATTTTTAAAAAAGATAATCTATTATTTAGTGGATATTGTCATGAGCTTGTAACACACCAAGTTAGCAACAGCATGGTTATAATTCCAAGCCCAAGATGTAATTTTATGAAGAAAACTGTCGAATTTACTCCCATCCAGTGTCAGGAAAATCCAAAGTCATTCTTCTTTTAAGAAAACAATAAAAGACAGATTACTGGACTGAAAGTACTACTTATTTTTTATTTTTCTAACCTTTGTAATTGTATGAGTAATGAAATGCATTTTGTTAATTTTGCATTGTCTATATAAATGCGTTTTTATGACAGCTGTTAAGTTGCTGTGTTTACAGTGACAGTGGATCTATGAATTTCAACTTCTGTACTGATAAATTGTATTTTTGTATTTTGATTTTATGGACTCCAGGAAGACTAGCAACCACTGTTGAAGCTAATGGGGATCCAAATAAAACAATAAACAAAAAATAAACAGAGAGAGAGAGAGAGAAAAGCACATGTGAGTCCATAACACACTTTCAGGTTTATGAAATTACTCACAAGTGCTGGAAACACACTGCAGAAATCAAACCAAAACTTGTTCATCTTTATCTTGTCAAGATACTCAATTGCACCTTACTTACAGCTGGAGGCACATTTATTCCTTTGCATTTACACATTATAGTACTGTATTTCAGTAACACTTCCCATGAAATTGTTGTGCTCTGTCATGCTGGAACAGAAAAGTTTTTTCCCCAAACTGTGTTCAGAAAGTTGGAAACATGGCGTTGTCCAAAATGTCTCAGTCTGCTGAAACATTAAGGTTGTGCTTCATTGGAAGTAAGGAGGCTGGCCCAAACCATAAAAACAGATGTGACACAATACTTTTGTCCATATAGTGTATAAATAAAATGTATTAATTTATATGCTACTCCTGAATGCAAACAGATGAAAGGCAAAATCTAAACCTGACACTGAGACATTTTTTGTCATCCTCCATTTTTAATGTCAAATGGTTGATTGGGATATGCTGATATCATGTTGGGTGGCTATGTTTAGTCATCCTGCCCTGAGAATGTGGCCATCATTGCTTTTAAATGATCATCCATACTGGGGCATATTACTGTGGCAGCTAGATGCAATGGTGGCATGGAAAATAAAGAGTGTCTTTATAGCTATTGGTATGTTGAATTATCCGCATACAGGAAATCATCTTCTACAGTCTATGCTGGAACTTGCTGCTGACTTATGGCATCATGGAGTGTGATTTCCAGGGAACTAACAATTATGAAAGAATGGTTCTGCAGCAAAACCACCGACTGGCAGCTAAAGCTTTTTTACACATGTCCTTTTCTTCACTGGTCCAATGGATTCAAAATGCACCTCAATCAAACACATTCTAAAAAGTTGTATAGACATTTTAAAGAAAAGTTCATAGTGTGTGAAAGTTCCAAAATTTAGTATTTTGAATGTGTAGCATGTCTTTTCCACATAGTGATTTTTTTGTGCTGTTTTGCTTTTGCTTTTGAAGGCACTGATGGGCTCACGTGCCCAAATTAACCTACACCTGCCTAGCAATACAAGCAAACAGGATTTCAAAGGAACTTGATAAGCAAATAGCAACACTGAACCTGATCTGAACATCAAAGAATGCTGGTATGCATGTTGGATCATATTTGTTTCTCATATATGCTTTCCCCTCTGACGTGTTTTGATCGATTGGTGAAAGAAGTGTAGACTTGATCTAAATATGGATTTTAGATGACTTATTATTAGCATCTCTGACATTTAAGCTTTCAGAGGTAAAGTATCATATCAGTACTTAACAAAAGGCCTAGGCGTGTGTCAACACGAACCTGACGGCGCTGCCATTGTTAGAAACAGAAAGCTGTGATCAGTATGTTTCTAATAGCTTCTTTTTTGCAGTATTATTAAAAGGTCAGGCTGCTTTTAAACCTCGCAAAAAAACATCTAGTTAACCAAGCAATGGTTTTTTGACAGCTTTGTAGCATGCTGACAAATACGGTGTGACTTTTCAGGTTTGACCTATTTGTTCAAAAGTAGCCCTATTTATGGAGTTTCCCATTATTAGTCTCAATTGTTGGCCTGTGCCTGAACTCTCCTATGAGGGCAGTGTTGTATTGTGAAGGCCTGCGCTCATTAGGCCTTCTCAGAATACCATCTGTCAAGAAGGAATTCTGAAAATGTTTTGGGGGATATTCCATAATAGCGTTTAGTGTATGTTTTACTGCCGACGGAGATAGACTAGAGGCTTAGCAGAGAGAGAGAGAGAGAGAGAGAGTGTGTGTATGTGTGTGTGTGTGCGTGCTACTGAGAGGGAATTAGAATGCACAGACAGTGTGTTGAATGATACCTGTGCCGATTCCCATAATTGGCCCTATGAAAGGTATGTCAGCACCTGTAGCTAGGTGAGCTGGCAGAAGCAGATTAATCAGTGAAGCCAGCCGGCTTACCTGGCTTACGGTACTGGACATAACAGACCACCCTTTCATTTACTTCATTTCCACTGAAAACGGCTATTAAGCACAAAGTATTTAGGAGAAAAAACTACATAGAAGCCTCAATAACTGAGCATAACATCACATTTCTCCGTACTTAATGCTTCAACCCTTTGTCCTTATTTCACCCTCCATTAACTCGCTATGTGTTGTTCTGCAGGGATATATTTCATGCTTTGTGTAAACAAAATTTCAGTGTTAGAAGTGGATGCATTTTCCTTCCTCCATGTATCAGATGTCTGGTTTCAGTCTTGTAGTGCAAACTAACTTTTCTAAAGGAGTCAAGATTTCTTGACAGTCTTATTTGTACACTACTATATACGAAGGCCTTTGTTCCAGAACACATTAAAGACCATCATCATTGATTTTCTTTTTTTTCATGATGCACATCGTTGGGAGGGGGCTTCACACATATAAGAAATGCTAATGCTATGACTAACACCACCTTTATTAGACGAATAAAAATAGTTACAATAGATGTACAGCATTTTGGAATGAAACTATTGTACTATATACATTTACTATCTACACAATATACAACATTCTGTATATAATTAATTTTGCCACTATTCATAACTGTCACAAAAGCTGCTCAAAACTCTGTAACATTAAAAAAGACATATACCAGTTGTAACAAAACTCAAATAGAGACTGTATTGCATTCTAGTAGGATTTAACACTACGCTAACGGCATTGTCCATTGGCTTTTCCCCCATTCCAGTTTAAACACAGACATCTAAAGCTTGTAAAAGACATCCCAAGATTTATCTTAAATCTTGTAACTGACATATTAAGATATATTTTACCTTGTATATCATATAGTAAAGAGTCTTGGCATGACACTGTTTACTATCTGACAGAAACCCACTGATGTGGCTGCCGTTTGCAGAAATTCACAGTCTAACATATCTAGAACTTCCAGAAGGCCTAGAGTGAATTTTTTCCTTGAGACACTGATCCCACCCATTGTAAATTAAAACATGACTGGTTGATTCCACTGTCACACCCTGCTTAGTTGGAATGAGTATCAGGTGTATTTTAGAAGAAAGTATGTGAGGCTTCAAACTAACATCTCAGGTCATAAACAATGGCAGAAATAGCTTAATTTTACTCATCCAGATTACAGACAAAAATTCTGGATGAATAATTTTCCATTGGGTGGTTTAAGAATGTCACTCTATTGTTTTCAACCAAAACTTAATAATATAATAGTACCCAAGTACATTCCAATTTTTAAAAAAAAACAACAACTAGGACTTACAGACATGCAAACATCACTAGAGAGCCCTGAGGGATCCCTCTGGTTGAAGCAGGAAAATGAGCTTGCTCAAACAATAGTAGCTTCATCACTTTTGGCTTTGGTGAAGCTTGCGTGATATCACCCTCTGAAGGACCTTGGAATTTAAGCTGTCTCTGCTGTCAGGCATCATCTGATTGCTTGGTGCAGTGTGTGCGTGTGTGTGTGTGTGTGTGTGTGTGTGTGTGTGTGTGTGTGTCGTTCTATGAGGAAGAAGGTAGCTTGAGGTGCTGTGTGGTGGCAGCACTCAGGGACGTCAGAAAGCAAAAGCCTGCTTGCCCCTCCCAGAGCTTCACCCATTGTTCTCCCATTGCAAACTGAATTCCTGTTGAGTTGAGGAGATTCCTCGCAGAGTAATGGGCTATTATGTGTGCTCAGCTCCTATTCAAGCTCTAATGACTTACGCCAGCACTGAGGTCCTTGGAGACTCTCATTCATAGCACGCTAGGAGAAGGCCTTTGTGCCTGGATTCTAGGCTCCGTCAGAAGGTATTTAACCTCCTCCATGTCCGGAAAAAGTTATCATTTCAAAAGATCTGTTCAAAGTTCCCCACTGGACACATATACTTTGTCAAGCCTGAGTCCAAATATGTGATAAACACAGCTCTATAACTGAACAACATAACAAAAGAAGGCATACAGAGTATCATGGTCACAGACAAACCAGGATTTCTTATGTTACTCCAGAATGTGTGCAGAATCATGTTATAGTTATGCCTCCACTGACAGAGGCCTGAGCCGATACCATTAACACAATGGTGGAACATTGTAATTAGAATTTACTTGATTCACATTACATTGGTGCATTGTTTGTTACTTTTAATACCTGTGTTAGTGTAGTTCAATTTCTTCATGTGGAACAGATGTACATAATAAAATCAAGCAAATTCAGTGTGGAGGATTTGTTCAGGTCTGAGGATTTGTTCAGGTCCTATCTTCCACTAACCACCAGTTCTGTACCCCGATTTCTCCCAAACCTCCATAAAAAACTTTTTTTTTTTCTAAACCATAAACCCGTCACATCCAAAGATGTCTATTGTGTTGGTTTTACAGCTCTGGAGCCAGTTTCCCAAAAGCATCTTAGAGCTAAGACCATCTTAATTGGGAGAGAGGGTGTTCAGTGTGATTATCGTTCTACGTATAAGAGTAATCTTTGCACTTAGATGCTTTTGGGAAAGTCCTGTTTGACATTTATAGCTCTTCCCTTATTTCACTAAGAAAATAAAGGATGTAAAACTCATAATCATTCTCTTCATGAGATGGTGTACCAAAAAAATCATCCCTTTCTTTTTCCACTACCTCAGTTATAGTAGTCATAAATCAGGTCGTTCCAGAGTTCACTGAAAATGTGGAAAAAATGATAAAAATGTGAGTATATACCAATAAGAAACAGACAATGTAAGTTATATTATAAATAAGGTTAATTATTTATTTCCTACAATGCAGGCCACAGCTGTGGCTTCAACATGATAGCATTTCATAGAAATATAATAATAATTATAATCATAAAAAATGTTGGGCCAATATGGCTCGATAATAAATGCATTATTTAACATAAATGCTTTAATAAATATGTATTTGCATTGAGTACAGCCGAGCTATTTCATTATACAGCAAGTAAAAACAAGTGAACATGTCTGAGATGATGCAGAAGTTATCCAGTATTACAGCAAAATACAAGCCCCATCAAGGAAAGTCTGGGATGTAGAAGTTGGAGTTTCTGGAGGACAACCGGCACTTTGCTTTGCCTCTGTTTCTCCACATATAATATTACAGTTCATGATGACATGCCATGCTTGTGCGATTACTAGAGGAGTCCGAGTTGACTTTGGTTAGTGATGCAGCACTTTGTTTCTGCCGAAGTCCCAATTTAAAAACAACAGCATCCAAAACTTGTTGTCCCAAAGTGAGTTTAAACTCTCAGTTACTTGAGACTATCGGTCCATATCTTCATCTTGCTGTCGTTTCCACTGGACGCTACAGCAGCAGGTGGTTTTCCTGCTAAAATGTGATGCCTACAGAGGCTCAAGAGTTGCCACAGCTTCTCTAGACTACTGTGCAAACACTACAGATCAGACAGTCACATCTGCAGGTTCTCTTTGTGAATGTCCTGTCACAAGGGTGCATCTCTCATTGGCAGCTTGAGCAGAATGGTCCCTTGGCTTTGGAAACCCGTTGCTGAGTCAGGGATGGTGAAGTTCAGGACCTCACTCCTGCCACTAAGAAGCAGCATTTTCAGCAGCCCAAGCCCATGCCTTGTGGATTCTCCTCAACCTCCACTTCTCCAAGAGGAGACGAATCTGTCCGGTGGCCACTGAGGGGTCAACAATTTTACCGATCCTGGATTCAAAGAAAGCAACCAGGTCAACCTTCAGAGAGTTTAGTCAGGTAGATTTGTTTGGCACTTCAGAAATGGGCAGATATAATAATAAAGCCTGTTATACTCGACATCTTATACTACGGGCTGCTGATGCTGAGATATCTGGGCTCATTATGAGTGACAGAAGTGGGCCTTTATGCTTTTACTTTCCTTTTTATAACTTCTTAATTGCTCTCCCCAGTAGGCAGACAACTATGGGGAATTCCATGATGTGCTACGGTTTAAACAACTTATATGCACCTATTCCCTATTCTAAATTTTCTTTCATCGTATCTTTTGAAAAACATTATTTGACTTGTCAGCCACAGCAATATGAAGTGAACTGCACTTTCCTACAAAATGGCATCTATCTTGCAAGGGGTTATAATTACACTGTGCAATAATTTTAAATGCAGAACTATGCTAGTCATTTTTCCTGGCTTTTTCTTACCTTTTCATGCTCCGCGTCTGGGCTGCCACGTCGTGTTTGCGTTGCTTCTCGGCACAGTCGTGGCCGCAGGCAGTAGGGATCACCTTGTCAGGTGCTGCTTTATGCCTAGAGAGAGAGAGAGAGAGAGAGAGAGAGAGAGAGAGAGAGAGAGAGAGAGAGAGAGAGAGAGAGAGAGAGAG
>JBBJLS010000140.1:7968705-7993807 GCA_037577275.1 Bryconaethiops microstoma | reverse complement strand
TGTTTGTGTGTGTGTGTGTGTGTGTGTGTGTGTGTGTGTGTGTGTGTGTGTGGGTGTGGGTGGGTGGGTGTGTGTGTGTGGGTGTGTGTGTGTGTGTCTTTACCGAGGTGGGTAGTCTGTGTGACAGAATGAAGCGCACGCGCCGTCGCTGCTGTCCAAACACCTGCAGCGCGCGGGTTCACTGGCTGCTCGTGCCACGGAGCGTTTCCTGCGAGGCGCGTTGCCGAGCCCGTACGAAACGGTGCGCCTGGGAGAGAACAAACACACACACACACACACACACACACACCCATTACTATAACTATATTTGTGAGGACTTGTGTAATACTGTCTCTCAGAAATACTGCACCTAAACCTAGCAATCTTTAATTTGTGGGGATCATGTTGGTATTACTATATTTGTGGGACTTGCATAATGCTGGATATCAGTAATGCTATAAACATAAATCAAACTCAGCCCCAAGAATTAAAGGGCGATTTGTGTGTTCTTTTATATTTTCATTTCAGAAGTTGCTTTTGTGGGCAAAACTTTCCTTGTGAGGACCAGCAAAACGATGTCCCTGTCACGATGAGGACATCTAAGTCCCCACAATGATATAAATACACGCACACAAGTCAATGACTAAGGAAGACGGATAAAGATGAGTGGTCATACTCACTCGGGTGTGTTCACCCAGATGATGTCCAGGTGGCAGAAGTAAACGCACTCTTTGTCCAGGAAAGTGGCGCACGAGCAGCGCTTGGTCCTGGGGTGGCGCGCGGGAGCCGCAGCACCTTCAGTCAGAGGGGCCGGCAGAGCGCCTGCAGAGAGAAACACGGAATATCATCTCTGTATTATATACAGTAATAAACAACACATGAAAACTAAAATCAAACAAACTGCGTTGACTGGCTAATAGTAAATGTGCAATGTGCACATTTACTCTTAGCCACATGTGAGAGTAACTTTATTATTTTCATTAAGACAGAAACGTGTACACATTTAAGTTACATCCATTCAAATGTCAAATTTCAGCGCACGTAAAAAACGACTTTTGAAAGGATGTAAGAAAAATCAGAAAGAGTCCAAAAAATGCGTTTGGCTACTTTCTTTAATTTTTTGCACATATTTCACAGCTTCTTAATTTTTATTTATTTTTTTAATAAAACACATTTTACATCAACAAGTCTTTCTCCCATAAACTCGAGAAAAACTTGTTCCCAGGTGAGGTCTTACCTGTGTGGAAAACTGCAGAGGACAGCATGGACAGGACGGGAAAAATAATCCTCAACTCCATCATGAAGAAAGGCACCTGGATCTATTTTCTAGTATTATTAATAGTCCGGTTGGAGTCTGAACGCAGATCTTGAGGAGTTTGCAGAGAAGTTGCGCTCCTTCTGCTCCTAGACTGCTCAGCAAGCGCCGGCGTGTTTCTCCACACACACAAAAACATGCACACACGCCTCCAGCGGGCTCTTGGATACATTGCCACCGCCAACACCCCCCCCCCCCCCCCTTCGCGTGTAAACGCTCCTTTCGCAGACACTTCTGTTTGTTAACGGTCACAGACGCGCTGCAGAGTGGAGGCCGAGATAAGAGGGCCGGGCGGCCTCTCCGCTCCAGACAGTGCACTCCAGACTCCGCCGGAGTCCCTCCAGCAGATGGAGCCCGAGGACGGAGAGACGAAGAGCTCGGACTGCTGAGAGAGACCAGCGGGACCTTACCTTCACGTTACACTGCAAACCTCCCAGAGCTGAATTTGCACCCAAAGAGGGGGGCGGTCTCCTCCCGTGCTCTGTTTGTGCTCATTTGTGTCAAACTAAACTCAACGGAACAGTGAGTTTGGGGATAGTTGAATACATTTGCTTTTTCCTGAGTTTTACAGACCTTGGTGTCAGAGCATCTCTAAAGCAGCAGGTCTTCAAGGTCCAAGGTTACTTTATAGTCATCAGCAGCTGTGAACACCTACATAGTGTGACAACATATAGCAACAAGGGTGAGCTCTTAGGTAAGAAATGTAAGCTCAGGATAGTTGAAGACATTGAAGACAAGATTACTTTATAGTCATCAGCAGCTGTGAATATGTACATAGTGTGATGAGACGTTTCTCCATGGACCACGGTGCAACATATAGGAACTTTCAACAGTTTGGGCTCATTTATGTCAAAGTAGACGCAAATGAACAGTGGATTTGGGGTGACCAATGTGGCAAGAAATGTAACCTCAGGATACTTGAAGACATTTGTTTGACACCAAGTTTTACAGACCTTGGTGACAGAGCATCTCTAAAGCAACAGGTCTTCAAGATTACTTTATAGTCATCAGCAGCTGTGAATATGTACATAGTGTAATGAGACGTGGACCATGGTGCAACATATAGGAACTTTCAACAGAATGCAAGTTATGACAGAGATGACCCAATAAATAGACACAACAATTGTAATGGGAGTGTAGGTAACAGTATAGTGTGGACAGTATAGTGTATGTATGCACCATATGTATGATTATTGCACTGAAGACAGGAGCATTGAGCAAAGTGTGGGATGTTCTCGACATGCAAAGTTCGGTACCTACCAAAAGTGGTCCAGTAACTTGCAATAGACTCACTGATGCACATAGGGAGGAAAAGCTAGCCCATCTGGTCCGATTCCACAGAAGAGATACCTTAGCACAAAAAGCTTTAAAAGGTTAATGCTGGTTATGATAGAGAGGGCATAACATATAGTGCAGCACAACATGCAGTGGATGGGCCTGCATTGCCACAGACTTGTCAGAGTGCCCATTCTGACCCATGTCCACCATCGAAAGTGGGCATGTGAACATCAGAACTGGACCATGTGGTAATTGAGGAGTTATCTGTTGAATAACTATTTTACATTATGTGGACAGCCAGATGTGTGTGTCGCTTACTTGAAGAGATGGAACCAGGAGTCACTACGGCAAGAAGGCAAGTCAGTGAAAGTAGTGTGATGCTCTGGGCAGTATTCTGCTAAAAAAACGTAGGTCCTGCATTCACGTGGATGTTACTGTAATAAGTACTACCTACCTAAACATTGTGGCAAACCATTTACACCCCTTCATGGCAACGGCATTCCCTAATGTTAATGGCCTCCATCAGCAGGATGATGCCCCCGTTACACTGCAAAAATTGCTCAGGAATTGTTTGAGAAACATGAGTTCAGTGGGTTGCCTTGGCCTCCAAAAAAGGGGTGTAAAAGACATTTTAAAAACAGTGGCACCAAGAGTGTATGGTAGGGTATAAGGGTTGTTGCACTGGTTATGTTGTTGTGGCTTACATGACCTATGACCCAGTGAAAATACACTACAATATATCAAACAAGCTTCAGTCAGGCTTATGTGAGCCTCGCACAACCTCTCCAATACACTGACAAACTCCAACACCGTTTCTAAGACATGGACCTATACTCTCAAACACTATACAATGTAATATAAGGAAGATCCAATGCAACCTGTTTCTGCTTGTCCATAGAGCAATTTACAGCACCAGCAAACAGCAATCGAGAATTTATCCTAATTCTGGGGATGCAGCATAAATGTAATTATGAAAGTATGCATTAGGCTACAGTTGAACTCTTTCTCTAGCCTCAGGCTAGGGCGGTGTGATTGCAGATATAGTTGTTTCAGATCCTGACATCACCAGTGTCATTCTTCACTAAGCTTCGCCTGTCAGTGCTTCTGTTAATGGCGCCACTTAAAGCTTTCTCTTTTTTCTTTTTTTTTTCCTATGGCTGATATGTGCACAAGGAGTAGTCTCAGTGCATTAAGTAATGATGGAAAATCTTGTGTGCAGGGAATGGGAACAGTGGAAAGTTTAAAGTCAAACATGTCTGCCTCCACTAATCAACCAATGGTGTTATTTTTTCCACTGGAACATTGTACACTAATGTTAATACATAGTCTTAGTTTAATACAGTCAAACAAAAATGTCTGTTGTCTTGACCAGAGCTGTTTCTTGCTAGAGGAGGTATAAGTAGTTGCTTAGGGCCCACAACAAGCTAGTATGTACTTTTTAAAAGGTACTCAAGGTCATTGGTAGTAGAATTATTCTTGAGAATGAATCGACTCTTCATTGCTTTTCTATTCCTACATATCAGATATGTTAAGGTAATTGTAAGCTCCATTGTAGGATATCACTTACTACCTGCAAATGCTCAGAAACAGCCCTGCTTATGAGGCAGGCTAAGCATCAGCAGGCTGTTTTTAACATTGTCAAGCCACTACATGCATTTGGTGTTTCTTCAGATAAACAGTATTCTGTGGCATTTTAGATTATCTCACCCACTCTCAGAGGGTCTGGTATCTAGGCAACATCCTCCCCACCCACCTGGTTACCTCTCTCTGCATGTTCCGTACACCATGTTCTCAGCCATCTCCTGCAGTAAGACTTCTCCGCCACTTGTCGGTGGTATGAGCCAGTCTCAGTGGACTGGATGTGGCATACTTGGCGATGGGAGCCATGTGTCACTAGCAAGCCCTAATGAAGACCTCTGCTCTGAACCCTCTTGAGAAGGTGTCTGGAGTCAAGGCCAATATAGCCTTTGTCATCTTACCTTTAATAGAGGTGTAATGATACATTTAGTATCGGATTTTACTAAATTCACAATGCTGGATATTGTCACCTTGCTGAAGTCATTTTTTGGCAAAATTGACTTTTTTGCCTAAATCATCTCCTTACGATGCTGGTCACCTATGGTAAAACTGCCTACACCATCAGTCGATCAGGTAATATGATTCTACCACTTTAGAACAATGGTCTATGTCAAGGCTTAAGCTGATTTATTATGCCTAAGTCAAAACAAAATGTGACTTAGGCAATTTTAATAGCTTTTCAAGTTTTTTTCAATTTCAAATTTGACAATTTGCCACATTCATAGGCACCCAGATAAGAACTGTTGTCATTAAGTGCCATTCGGCTTTTGTAATGTAAAGATGACACTGTTTGGGATGTAGACATAAAAACCGAATGACACTTAATGACAACAGTCATAAAGATCAGTGAAGTGACATTAATGTTCATAACATGTCATGTCATGTTTATGACAGTCTCTTATGTAGACACCTTCAAATAAAGTGTTACCATATATGCTTAAGTCACAAAGGCGTGTTAAAAAAATTGCCCTAGTAATTTTTTTCTCTTTAGTTACTTAATTCACACACAGTGTTATTACTATCCCAAGAGTCATCCTTTGTTGCATTCTTTTTAAGTGAAATTATCAATAAATGTGATATGTTAAATTTTTTTGCTTCCTGAAAAACTTGAAAAAAGAATGCAAGGTGTTAATATACTATTCGATATTCTGTCTTTTGTTTAGCAAAAAAAGCAAAATGATGCAAAAAGCATAATCATAATCATGTCGTTGTTCAAACAATGCACTTGCTTTAGATGGCATAATAAATATATTGACTATACTCCACAATGCACATCGTCACAGTTTTGCATTGCGCAATCACAATGTCATGAAGCAATGACACACCCTTAATCTTTAGGGTTACCGAGCTTCAATGCTCTGCAAATCCCAGAGACAACAGACCAACAAAAAGACATACGAGCAACAAGTCCACTTGTAAACAAAGTTTTACTGATACATTTGATTGTGTAGATACATCAATGTAAAGCCACTATTTTTACACATATCTATGGACTTATGGAGATCAACTGGGCACTAGATGGAATATAATAAATAGTTGAACACAACATCTGTACACAGAAACACTGCCCCAAAAGCCATAGAAATGTTCATATATCAGTACAACATTTATTTATTTATTTATTGATTGATTGATTGATTGATTGTAACATAAATTTATGAGTTGACGTAAAACATTTCAAAATAAACCAAATTTCTTCCATTCAATTCTAATTTCTCGGCTAATTGAACACAGGTGACTACTAGATTTGTAAGACAATATTTACAGGTTCCTAACCAAGAAACTCCAAAAAAAGGCACAAGTGTCTATACAACATGTACAAAAAAGAAAACAAAGGAAACTGTCTGAATACGACAAAAAAAGTAAAAAATAAAACAACTGGTCATAATCATCATCATTTATGATTGCACGTACAATTATGAATGTCAGAAAATGTGCTTTTGAAGAAGGCTAGCAAAGTTGCCAACCCCCTTGAGTGTTTTCAGTTTTACAAAGTGACAAAGTTTTACAAAATAGAGAGAAAGTCAGTCAGGGATAGAGAGAGAAAGAGAGAAATCAGTGGATAGATAGTTTCTGACACAGACTCTCAAGTAGCAATGACAAGTCTATCTTCATCATCGCTGGAGGCATCGTTGTAGTCATCAGTTACTTGTTGCCTGGTGATGGGTTGCCGTGGCGGTCTTGCCTCCAAAGCCCGGACTGCTGGTGCCTTTTGTGCACCCTCAGACCCATCCTCAGCAGAAGAGGACTGCTGTGGTTGTGGTGCTGATCTTCTCTTTTCAGTCACCACTGTGTTCAGATCTGTTTCATCCCCAGCGATTGAACTGGGCTTGCTTGATGATGTCACTTTGACTGAGGGCTTTACAGTGACTGGGATTACTGCTACAGGTGATAGTGCTGCTGTTGTTGCTGGCCTTGTTATAGGGGGACTAGTGGATGGGGAAGTCTCTGCTACTTGGAAAGGTAAGGAAACAGAGGCCATTCCTTCTGGACTACAGGGCTTGTCGGAGACCAAAGGAAGAGGGCTTAGAGCGGAGAGTGGGCTGAGGGAGGGAATGAGCGCAGGGAGGGCAATATTGAGGATCTGTAAGCCAGGGATGTGACCTGGGGAGGCTGTGCTGGTCTGAGGTGCTGGGCTGGCTGCCAGCACCTGTACGCCCAGAGTTGCATTCAGTGCCAGATTCTGCTGAGGAACCAGCTGGGTGGAGTTTGCCAGACCCACCACACTCAGTGTCTCCATGCCTACCGGCTGCAGAGTGGCCTGTGGAGCATTGAGGGTCTGGAGTCCTGCCACCTGGCCCAGGGGGAAGCAGGGTAGGACACTACTGACGGGTTCCTGGACTACCAGTGGCTGTGTGGGGGAGCCCTCGGGCCGAGGCGGAGTGTTGGGGGCTGGGAGAGGGCTGCTAGTCTGTCGATGAATAACACTGACAGCTGGGATGGTGAGTTGTACAGGCCCAGCTTGGATGGGCACAAATGTGGAATATGCAGCCAAGCCAGCAGGCACTAGCTGGATGCCACCAACTGGTACCATGCTGTAGGGGGAGCGAGAAGGCTGCTGGGAATGCAGGGGGAGATGACTAAAGAGGTGGGTAGTAGCTCCAGCTCCAGATTCATGAACTGGACCTGGGGTTGTAAAGTGCAAAGTTCCCTGAAGGGAGTCAGAGGTGGTCTGAGTGCCACGGTCAACATTGGAGTTGGATTCATTTGAGGACTGGGAAGAACTGGTCGTTGATCCATCCTGTAAAACAATATTTTTATTGGTTCATTTGACAAGCATACTTATGTGAACAAAAGAAAAAATGTGCAGTACCTAATATTTATGGATGTCAATTCAACAGTTTTAGAAATCGATTCACCTTCTCATGCAATCAGTGCAGCTTCGCTGAGGTGCCAGGCATGCGAGACTCAATGCATGAGTATGGGTATGGGTATGGAGGTGGGTGTTGGTATGGATATGGGTTGACACATAAGGAAAGGGGAAGGCAAGGTTGAAAAGACAGTGACTGGGAAGACATAGGGCTCACCTGGCCAAGCTTGGAGCCCTTGCCCTGCATGGGGGGACTAGGGGGCACATCGATGTCCGGATAGTCGATGGACATCTGCCTGCAGGGTGAAACCGGGCTCATCATGTGTACAGACTCTGTGTCGGAGGCATGGGATTCTGAGGCAGGGACAGGATAGGAGGCAAAGGAAGAGGGACTTGGGCCAGGGCTAGAGCAGGAAGCCGAGATTGACATCTGTCTGACCAATGAAACAGGGCTGGTCATGGCCACCAACTCTGTGTCAGATGCCTGGGACTCTGAGACTGGAGCTTGAGGGAGAAAAGCTGGCCGTGGGTTGGGGCTGATGGACATCTGTGCCAGCAGGGAGCTCGGTGCTGGATCAGTCTGGCTGGAAGGAAGATGCTGGGGGCTAGCAGACACAGAGGGTGTGGCGGAGACCCCCGACTCCGCCTGGCTGTCTTCTTCATCCTCCTCTTCTCCGTCGTTGTCCTCATCATCAGGACCGTCTGAGTCATCACCATCTGAATCTTGCCTATCTGCACTGCCTGCTCTTCCACGATCACCTGATAAAAGACATTCACATTTACATTCACAGTTTTTGATAACAAGCAGAGTAGAACCTCCTAAGTAATATAGATAAAAGAAACCTAAGCCTCAACAGTGGAACACACTGAAAGACAAAAAAAAGTTATAGACAAAACAGAACTCTTCTCTTCCTGCCTGCACAAAAGCATAGACCAGTATGCCAAACGAGAGCAGTCATGATAGTTTAGAGAGGTGGCATATTAACATCTCAGGCCTCAATGGTGAATGACATGCTAAATCCTCTGACTTTTCTTTGACAGGACTTGTTTAGGTGTAACTTACCTGGCAATAACTTGGTTAAATAGCAGATATTGATTTAAGTATAGCTTTACAGGTTAAAGAACAGATGTGGACTAACTGAGCATTGATGTACGTCGCTCTGGATAAGAGCGTCAGCTAAATGCCGTAAATGTAAAATCCTATGCCTATACAAAATGTAGATGCAGAGAGAGAGACTGAGAAACAAACAGGCTTTGAGTGAATGAAACGAGAGAAAGCTTACAGCTTTTCACATTCTTTTTTCTCTCTCTAAAATTAGATACTGCAATTTCCCCTTGGTAAAGGCCGCTCATGCCGCCCACATGTGCTTAGAGTTAACAAGGGAAGAGGCTGCATTTAGAATCTTTAATTACATCGTAGCATTGCCATTGATCGCAACTGCTACTGAATCGGGGACAATCGGCATTTAATGCCTGTTATTATTAGTAAACCTATTAATAGGCCAGGTGATCCTGTTGTTAGAAGCTTTGAGCCACTGGTGTAAATATATACTGTGGTGACTATATGGGAAATATCTTTATTAAAACATGACTTAAATAAAATCTGTTCTTGTGATTTTTCTTACAACTGTGTATACTTCAGCTACCTTGTAAAACACTATGTGTGACAACAAGAACAACACATTATTTGTACAACTCTAGCCTTGGAAAATTGTCATGAAAAGCTTCTTCACCAGTACAATCAAATGTGGCAAAATAGTGAAATCTCTAAAAAGTCTTTGCACTAGATGTTTTAATCTTCCCAGCTGTTATCATTATAGTACATTTTGTCAGTACTACCTGAGTCTTCTGTATCCTGGTCTTCAATGACACCAATGGCAACTCCCATCTCCATACATTTCTTGCTGTGGGCCTTGGACTTCATGTGCTTTGTGAGGTTTCCTGTGTGAATACGGGAGGGGAGAAAGAGGGTCAATCAAGGTAGGAGGGGTACATGGGCAGAGGAGTGGCTTACATAAGTCAGACATGTCTCTGAGCCTGAGCTTAATGTTACGGGTGAGCAACTGATAAAGAAGTTCTTAAAGGAATGTGGGCTGTTCTGACACTGCACGTTGCTCTGCAGTGCCGCGTGGGTAGACAAGTATGACTGGGATGAATCATTTAGGCCTTTTTGAGAAAAGCACAGGCTTAAAAAAAAAGACATGAGAACAGCTTGCAGAAGACAGTGTTCTGTGGTTTGGCAATTAACTTCTGCTGAAGCCCTAAATACATCATATGTAAACATATATGTGTTACATTAACAGTAATGTACATAGATTTTATATCAAGTAATTTTGTACATTTTTTGTTCTGACAGTGACAATATGCACAGATTATCTATAACATTAAAACCACCTGCCTAATATTGCAAAGAACCCTGTCAGTACAGACTCCTTAAACCCTCTGAAAGTGTGATGTGGTCTCTGGCACCAAGACATTAGCAGCAGGTCCTTTAAGTCCTGTAAGTTGTGAGGTGGAACCCCTATACACAGGAGTAGCTTGTCCAGCACATATCACATATCACGATTGGGCTGAGATCTAGAGAATTTGAAGGGCAGCATCCTAAACTCTTTGTCATGTTCCCTATAGCCTTCCTAAACAGTTTTTGCAGTGTGCTAGGGCGAATTCTCCTACTGAAAGGGACCACTGCTGCCGCTGGTTTGCCTTATTACCACAGTGCATCCTCGTGTCATCTCTTCTCCAGATAAGCATGCACACATACTCAGCAGTTCACAGGCTCTTCTTTGGAATTGGACCAGAGGGGCCTAGCCTGTGCTCCCCATATACATCAGTCAATCTTGGGCACCCATGAAGCTGTCATCAACTCAGACTATCCTTCCTTGGCCCACTGATGGTAGGTACAAACCCTTGGCATACGGGGAACTACCCACAAGATCTGGCGCTTTGAAGATAGCCGCCCCAGCTGTCTAGCCCTTATCAAAGTTGCTCAGATCCTTACACTTTTTTCTTGCATCTAACACTCACCTTTAGTTTTGAAGGAGAAATTGCATTGCGTGCAGTGATAGGGACGAACATCAGAGTGTGTGCGGATATGTTTGCGCAGCATGCTCGGCTTCTTGCATCGTATCCCGCACTCCTCACAAATGTACTTTCCTCTTCCTCTGCCCCTCACATACACATATTCTTCATTTGATTTGTACCTACAAATAAAATTTTTTTAAAACAGAGTGTCAATGAAACACAATTCTGGCCTTTATGAATATTTTATACATGGTGGTTTAGAGGTTAAGGTTAGGATGACAGACCCTCCATCAAAGATTTTGACACGTCGAGGCTCAGCTTTAGTAGAGTCTGACTCATGACTTGACTGAATCTCTGGTTTTGCTTTGCCACAATTCTCAGTTGACAAAGACTTTTGTTGGGTCAAAACCTGAAAGAATTTGATGGCACAACAAAATTTGTAAAATTATATAAGTAATAATTTACTGTAACATTGTTTACAGCTGTAATGGCAGACTGTCATTGATATGAGTATGAGACACTTACCTTTGGTAGGATGTCCTTTAACTTGCCAGAGTATGTCAGTATATCAGATTTTAAACTTGTTGTTATAGCTTGGGTATAGAGAATTTTCTTGGAGATTTGTTTGGAGTCAAAAAGAGACATGACCACTTTGGTAGGAAGGCCCAGTGGATTAGGATTATTGGGCCTCACTGTCCAGGTGGAATAGGCTGAGATTCTCTGATCAGTTTGCTGAATGTGAAGAGGCTTTCTTTTCATTAGGAAACACCAGGTAAAAGTTGTCGCAGTTTTGAGACTTGGGAAAGACAGGCGATGGCTATCTCGTGTGTTGACAACAGACACCGAAGAAGCTAACTTCACTTGTCCTTGAAAATTTGGAGGCCTCACTTGAGATTTGGCAGGAGACCATCGCTGCTCCTCAAGCTTTTCGTGTGACTTCTGTGTGCTGATTCCTGGTCCTGAATGGCTTTGAACCCCTGGAGAATGTACAGAGTGGCTTTGCACCCCTGGAGATAATAGCATGTCAGACTCTGGTTGTACTGTGGTAGTAGGTGTCCTACTCTCCATTTCTTGTTCAGTGGTTTCAGTGTTTGTTGTATGAGAAACTGATGACTGATTGTCTTTTTCGGCCTCTGTGCTTTCTGGCAGTTGCTCGGGAGCATCAGTTTCTATTGGACTGTCTACTGGTTCAGTGGTACAAACTTGTCGAACTAGCATCAGCTTCCGTTGCCTGCTCAAATCTGAAATCTTTGAGTTCAAGTAGTTGAGTGATCGACCATCTGTCAGGCATGCAGGACCATGGTCATCCTTTGCCCGTTTCTGTGTTTTCTCCATGGCAATGTCCAGACTGTTGGCAGGAGAAAGCATACGTTTACTTGAGGCAGTGGGCTCTTGTTGCGGGCAAAGGCTTACTGATGCTAGTTTTTGAGCACAGTGTAATGAACCAAGGGATGAAGTACTCTGGCTTTCACCACTATGGCTTTGGCTAATTGTCATACTAGTTTTCATTTGAATGCCAACTGATCCAAGTGGCCTAATATTTTTATTATCTGGTCTGCTTTTTAGATCATTGTCCACAGTAGGACTAGCAGGAAAACTTACATTAGAAGTCACTGTAGAGGGTGTCAGCGTATGATCATGAGTGATAAGGATCTGTGGAACAGCAGTAGTTCCTGATGAACTCTGAGAGGCTTTGTTAACTTGAGGCTCAACAGGCAGACCAACTGAGACCTTAGGTATAGTCTGGTGACTTGGTTGGGCTACACAAACATTTTTAATTCCATCATTTGCCTTTGATACTTTGACCTCATTTGCAATAGGTATTGTAATAACAGGTAACGTAATTTGTGCACCCTGCACACTAGTGAAAGAATATGCTGAACCTGTTAACACTGGATACTGAAGTTGGTATTTGGGTACAAAATTCTTCTTATTTTGTGTGTCTGAAGACTTCTGACCGTCTACTTGACCAGGCAGGACATGTACAACAGGTTGTAAAGCTTGACATTTTACAACCCTTGAAGTCTGATGCCATGGGTGGGGAAGACCATGAACTTGGGGTTGCTGGGTTTGGCTTCCCAAGTTGATACTTTGAACAATTTGCTCATTCTTCTGCAGAGGCGCTTCTACAGACTGAAGAACAAAAGGCTGAACATGTGTAGGCTTATTTATATGTAGAGGTTTATTTTGGGACACTGACAGAATATTAGTAGTGGGCCCTCTCTGAAGTGAGACTGTTTGTTTCCCTGTTAGCTGTGTTTCTGGTCCTATTTTCAAAGACATCTGACGTACAAGAGGTCCTCTTCTTCTTTCTATAAGAGGCACCTGGGGAGTACTTTGTGTAGTTTTTGGCAATGTAGTCATCACTGGTGACCTGCTGGGCGACACGTTGCTGCAATCAAAGGACTTACTACGGTAGTCGCAAGAAATCTCTACAGATGGTTGAGTACAGCTGATTTGCTCAGAGGCAGCCCGTCTCATCATTCCTGGGACTCCTAGAGTATTGTTTGCTACAGGAAGCCCTGGAACCTCTGGCGGTTTCCTACCACCCTCCACCTTGGATGGGCTGTCTGATCTTGGAAGATCATCTCTGTCAAATGAGGCAGAAACACTAGAGCACCTTGACAAGCTGCTGTCTCGGCTGAGACTACGAGACAGACTTGACTCAAAGCTGGACTCCCCCGAGGAATGCTCCATTTGGGCCAGTCTTATCCGCTTCTTCTTTGGTGGGAGTTTTTCTGTTGGAAGTTTGGACAAACTCTCACTTCTCTGAGGCCAGCTGAATGTTTCAGGAGGCTTTTCTGTTGATTCGCTCACTTGAGTCTCATGCTCTCTGTCCGGTTCCTCTGTTACAAGGATTTCTGGGACTTGAATATTGTTTTGCCGCACTAACCTTGACTGAGTAGGTGTACTGTTGTCACTACCAACTGATGAAGCATGCTTCTCATGATGGTCCATTCCTTGGTTGGCACATTTGGGTGTGGACATCTTTTCATGGTAACTTTGCAAGGATGAACTAAGTGCACCTTCAGCATGGGTTTTTGTTGAGCTCTTGACCTCCTTTTCCACAGAGTCAACTGGGGATGATCGGTCAATAGACTCAGTGGTTTCAAAAGAATTTGGTCGGCTAAGAGAGTTGGTGTGCCGAATGACTGAAGTACCACTTCCTTGTCTCTGCAGTTCTGCTCTTTCTTTACTGGATGAGCTGATCTGTGTCTCTCGTATTGGAGACAGCCTGGACTCCTCAGTACCTCGTGCAGTAAGTTGAATTTGACCCATTACAGAAGGGTTACTAGAGACATGTGTGTGCTGGGGATATGGATTTCCAGAAAAACCCATGGACATTTGGCAGGAATCAAAACTTCTTGAACATGGAGGTGTAGTTTCAGTTGGAGACTGGTCATCATCATCTCCAACACTTTTCATTTTCCGTCTTTTTCTTATCATCACTGGTTGTTCTGCAATGCCTGGAATAATTGCAGTTCTGCCCAAGAGTGGTTGCTGTGCTCCACGTACAAACACATCTGACTCATGATCTCTGATGGCTACAGATTTATTCTTAGGACCATGCAATTCAGAGCAATAAAACTTCTTGTGATTTTCAAAGTTTTCTAATTTTCTGTACCGGTTACGACAGGTCTCACATTCATATGTTGCCCCTTTATTTTGTTGGGTTTTTCGGGTTCGTTCAGGTGCATGATCAAATGACTTACTTCGAATCTCATGAGTAATACTTGGTCCATGACGGCCTTCATCCATTGAATGAACAGAAAGTAAGACATGGCCCTCATTTGAGGATAAATCCTCAACTGCTATCTGCCTGACTAAGGTTCGATGAACTGGGTTGGGGGTGGAAGGGACAGAAGAGAACACGTCATCATTTAAAGAACTAATCTTGTCTTCGAATGAATGGCAGATTCTTAAAGGATGAGGCTGAGGAATGGCATTGGGAAGGACAGCTGACTGGCCAGGTGTTGTAGGCATCGAATTACTTCTTGTAATTGGTAAACAATCCATAGCGGGATACTGAGGTGGTACAGAAAGAAGAAAAATTGGCTTGGATTTATCTGTAGGTGTAAAAGGAGACTTTGGTATGTCAGAATTGGAGCTAGATCTTCTTATCACTGGTTTTAGATCAAACTGAAAAGAGTCTTTAAATATGTAGGATTTAGGGGAATCTATGCTACCTCTTCTGGAAAGAGAAGTTCGTCTTGGTTTGACACTATCAAGTTGCTTGGCATCAACAACAGCCTCATTATCTGATATCAATTTTGAAATGCGCTCCTCAAGAGAAAGAGCTTTTGCCTCTAATGGAGGACGCATCTGTCCTGGCAAAACAAGAGGCTTTTCAACAGGTGCTACATGCATGACAGTAGTCACTACAGGGGAGTGCTGAGCTTGTGGATTTTTCATAATGTCAATTTCTGCTGGTGGAGTAATCTTGACAAAAGGGCTTGGAGGGCTCATAGCTTGATCTGCACTTTCAGATCGTGAAAAGTAACCAGAGTCTGTGCTTCCCAAACTTCGGGGACTAAGCAGGCATTTGCCTTGAGGCTGCTGAGAATAGTCAGTTGCTTGCTGTCTCTGAAGCTGTGCATGTCCAGTACCTGATGGAGACTTACAATGCTGGTCTTCATCCTCACTTATGGAGTCCTGTAAAGGACTCATACAGTCTACCTCTTTTAGTGAAGACAAAACAGTTATGTTTGACCTCAGACTTGCTGTCTGGAAGTCCCTTTGCCGCTGGGCAGCTGCTTGCTCTGGTGTGGAATCTGTAACTCTTGGACTGTCTGCCCTCAAGGGTGAAACATTGACAGGGTACACAACTACTTTAGGAAGAGCAGCAGTAACCTTGGGCTCATAACCCTTCTGAGAAGCCAAAGGTTTGAGATTTTCAAACACCACCGATTGCTCTGGCTCTCCTTGGCTGCCTGGCACTGTGCCTGAACTCTGCAAGCTGCTCTCTGATAAGGCAGCCAGGCTGCTCTGTGAAGAGTCAGGGTCGAAGTCAGCTGTGCTAACCTCCTCATCACTCTCACCACTTTCCCCCACATCTGAATGGGTACTGATGCCTCTGTCAGACTCCTGGGACAGAGATCCACTTCCAGAGTCTTTAGAAACTAGCCCTAGTTTGATGGTGTGGGCATGAGATTTTTTATGCTTGTAGAGATTGCTCTTTGTCTTAAATGAGAAACCACATGTAACACACGGGTAGGGTCTCTCTCCAGTGTGGGACCGAATGTGCTTCAGCAAAACACTTGGCTTTGCACATGCTCTGTGGCAGTACTCACAAACATACTTCCCTTGCTTTTTTGGTTTCTGCTCCTTTGCTGGTGCATCACACGTTTGATTCATCCCAAAGTTGACAACGGTTGCTACCTGGACGGAGTTAAATCCTGGTGTTACTGGGACTTGGATGGGGTTGGGGACACTGGCAGAGAGAGACTGGCATGTTTGCACTACAGGTGGCTGACTCTGAGGCAAACCACTTGACCCAGTGGGAACTCTGGCATGGGTCAAGGCATAAGATGGACCCGCACTGTAACTTTTCCGGAGGCCTAGCTTGTCATATTCGCAACTAGCAGCCATAGTGAGTTGTTGCTGTGAGGACTGCTGCAGTGGAGCTAAAACTGCTGATGATGCACTGCTGTAGAACTGTTGTTTTACTGCATCATATGGTTGCATTAGTCCAGGCTGGGACTGGGGACCAAAATTGACTGCCGGCATAGCCACAGAAACCTGTCTTTGGACAGCAGGAATCGACACAGAGTTCCCAAGTTGTCCAATTAGACTACAGTTCTTCTTCTCTGTCAGAGTGTTGAAGTCTGGCTCCATTGCCTTGAGTAGGACTTCGAGAGGAGCAGTAGTGTGAGATGGAGGTGTGCCTTTGCTGCTGGTTTTCTCACCCCAGCTTTTTGTTTGCACTGACTCTCCAACATAGGTCTGTTTTCCGTCACTTTTGTTGCCAAGAGCCTGTGGCTCTGAGATGGTCAAATCTTTGTTCTCCACTTTTTCTATCCTGTCTCTCAGTGTATGTAACTGATCATTTTCAGAGTCCTGGATTGATTTTGGGGAACTGTGGGTCAGACTTTTCGAGAATGCACAGGAGGGTGTGGCCTCCTTGGATGAAGCACAGCTTGTTGAAGAAACAGACTTCTTGGTTTGTGATTGCTTCTTGACTGGAGACTTGGGTATCTTCTTCAGCTGGTTTTCAGCCACAAACTTTTTCCTCTTCAGCCCTTTGATGCCATCAGACGTTCTGCCAGTGCTCTCATTTCTGGCTGTTGGAGAATAAATAAAATAAATCATTATGAGCAGAAGCTTTTTAGACAACGACTATCTGAGTGCTTTCACAAAAGTTTGCATTAAAAAACTTCAAGAGATTTTCTGTTTTTAATTCGATAAAAACACAAACAATTCTGCAACATAAACAACTCTGGTAATATTAATAGTCCTATGAGTTGATAAAATAATGATCACTGCACTGCTGTATTAACAAATGATAATGTAACAGAACGGAGAAAATGGAGCATTTAAAAAAACACCTTAAAACCTTAGACAGAATACAGGCAGGTAGTACTTTAGAAAGAAATGATTCTCTGCTTTGGAGCGCCAGATTAGTGATGTTATTTGTCAATTAGTAACTGATTTTAGTTAAATAATCATCCATAATGCTCATATATCGCCAATATTCTGCCAGTGAAAATCAGTTATATAAATATTGTCAGATTATTTTCCCAGTTTTAATGCCAAACAGCTTATTATTTCATAAAGAAACAAATGAACTCTGAAATAAATGCTACAATACTCAAATAACATTTCCAATTTTTACCAGATACATCTTATTACACCGAAAAAGCATAACTCACACAATGAGAATGCATCCAAAATGCCTACGTAGAGTTGTTTGATGCAAAAGTAGAGAATGCATTCTCAGTTGATGAAAAATCCACAATCCATCTTCTTCACTAAAGCAGTTCAAAGTTTTCCTTTGTATTTTGTCTCCAAAAGCTAATGTGAATGTAAGACTCTGTTTTGAGCTCTGAAAGTTCTCCTCTGCTGCTCGATCTCTGAAGCTACTAAGCCCACGCATCATTATGCTGAAAACCCACTCCCTGTCTTCTCTTTCTCTCCTTCTCTCTCCCTCTCATATATTTTTATATCTCAGCCATCTTTCTCTTGCCATATCTTTCTTAATAACTGCATCTGTGTAAGAACAGACAAACTTGCTTTCTTGCCTAATTGTCTTGCTAAGATGAATGTTTTATTTTCATACTAGCTTTCAGCCAACAAGTGCATGTGGTTGTGTTTGTGACTTGAATCTGGCTAAAGCTGTAGAGAGAAAATGACCTTGCTATTAGGTGGTTAGGTCAGTCTGTATGAAAATCCAAGGACTGTAGGCAATATCTGGCACAATGTGAATCACACTTAATATGGCAAAAATTACAGAAACATGAGTAACACTGTGACTTATTAATTACACAGGTCAATAATGAAAAAAAAAGTGTAATCATCAGAAATCACAACAAACCTTTTCTAAACCATTTTTTCATGCTGATCTAAGATATGCTTCATATCAACTTTTTGAATTATGAGTACATTTTAGTTTGCAATAGACTTGCATGCGTTATTTATTAAACCACAGGCACCAATCAAGTGACTGTTTCAATATTTTCAGTGTGAAGTCAGATAGGCGCACACTGTGGCATAGATATAATGATCACTGTCAGTCAGTTACCACTGTTTCTTCAAAAACGCTTAGTATATGATTATTAAATGCTAATTATACCACTATCATGCAATATATAACTACATCACAAAAACTGTACGTACTAGGGAAAAACTAAACACAGGTTTGAATTCAGCATGAAAAACACTACAAAACCCACATAAACTTATCTCTGATGATTTTGACCTGTTGACCTGTGTTATTGCACACAAGCATGCACAATGCAAAACCATTTCCATGCTTGTTCTTCACATTGTAATACACAGATGGGCTTTTGTCTGTCTCATACCAAACTGTTGAACTGCAACACTTAGCCTTTACATATACTGGGGTTTCCCTTGTTCATTTTGATTGGCACCAGAAGAGAAGTGGCTTAGGTTAGTTCTGATCGGTCACTATGCCCTGGACGTTCAAGCAAATCCCCAAGAACTGCAAGGGTAAGCAGGATACTGATTATGACATGCAATGTCTTCGGTACTTTATAATCAAATTATTTAAAAAATTATAGTCATACAACTGTCCATATGTTTTCAGCTAAAGTATATTATTTAAAGAAAAATACATTTCACTTGGGCAATATGACCCTTCCCATATATAGCTTAAACTACTTACATCTGCCTCAAAGACTAAGATGTGACTGACAGGCCAAATTACATCACTGGCCATGGTATTTTGAGATGGGTTTACTAATCCCTTGATCACTTCCAATTAAGAGACATAACAAATTTGTCCCTACATTCAATACAAAGGAAACCTTGGCCTGGAGAGGCTTAACACACTAAATGGGAGCTTTCTAAAAGGATCTGCCTAGGCTGATAGGTTAAGATGATGATTGAGAAGACTGAACTGACCCCTTGTACATCACATCACGTTGTTAGCAGTTTACCATGCCAAAGACCTTAGTTTTTGGCAGGATCACAAAAATAATTCTATGTATTATTTTATCAGTTCTCAAAAAAATGCTCCCTACAGCATTCAACATTTAACAACTGCCATGCAGCATCATGCTGTACCAGCTTAAAAAAAACAACCCATAACATGACATTTAAATGGATGTCCCTGGAGTTTCGTGGCCAGCAATAGACTCCATAGTGGTCCCAGCACGCAACTTTCCAGGTCTAATCACACGTCTGTTGCGCACAGGGCCTGAGTGTGGTGGCTGCAGCTGGAGGAAACGAGAAGAACCCTCTAGAAGCGCTAATCACTGCTGCAACACAGCCACTCTGCAGCGCCCTCACCAGCCAGCAGCCCCCACAAACACCCAGACCACCAGAAAACATACAGCAATATCAACACAGGCAGGCACACACACATACACACACACAGCAGAGACAACAGAGCCACCAGGAGGAGTGGCAGCACATCCAGCTCAGAGAAGCCACACGTCGCTATTTCCAAACAGTCCCTGTTGTTCGTTTAGCTTAATGAGTTGCTACTGTCAGATGGCGAATGCGCTGTTGTGCGTTTTTCAACAAGGGGAAGGCTGAGGGAAAAGGAGACACAGGGGAATGTTTGGAAGCTTTGTCTAAACAATGAAATGTGTTGGTAAACATCTTCAGTCATGGCAAACTAATTGGAGGAAGCCAAAGAATTTTACGACTGAGGGGTTTTGGTTTGGCTTTTTCCCCCAAATAATGCATCTTGCAACTGTTTTTGACATGAGACCTCAGTTTATTGAATATACACTGTCCCCTATGTTGCAGCTAGGGTGTGCACGCATTAGACAAAATACATGCACATTCATAAAACACATTTTCCTTCATAAAGTAATTTATTTAAGGAAAGACGGTGAGAGTTACCTTTCTGAGCACCTCTGGGCTCTTTGAGCTCCTTTTGTGCTTCCTCAATCTTATCTGCAACACAAAAAGAGAAAATATAATGTAGAGGCTTTTATAACATATGTCCACTATATTTTCCCAGCATTTTCTTTTCTGCTTCTCATTAGAAAATTGCAATGAATTCTCACTTTCTTGTACTGAATGTTTGCGTATATGTACAACTTAAATGAATATCAATCAGGAAACACAAATCTACGATTGACTTCGGGGTTCAGTTAATTCAGTGCAACTACAGACTATGTCTTCATCAAATTAACTTCTCTATAAAAATTTTATTCCCCCAAAAAAGGGGAAGAAAACTGTTAGATCACCAAAAAAAGAACAATAAAATGTATTCTGTTTTATATTTTTCTTTATTTGTGATCAGCATCCAAGGGAATTTAAGTAATATATTAAATACTTGAAGATCCAATACTGAATTATTTCATTGCAAACACAAACCAAAATTAGGTTGTTATTGAACATATTCTTTGACCAGTCTATGTAAAAATGAAAGCTGCCATTCGTTTACTAGAAAAAAAAAATCAACGAACGGATACCCTATCTTAACTTTCTTTAAATATCTCCCTTAAAGCGACATTTTTTTTTCCATAATCTGCTACATTCTCATAAGCGGAGGAGACACTTCATATTTTCTCCATCTCTGCTTGTGTGTAGGAGGGTGTTACATATGAGTATGCACAATATTGGAATGTAATTAATGATCATTATATAAGCTGGAGCTGGCCAGTACAGTGTGTGTCAGTGTGTGTGTGGAGGGGGAGTATAGAATTATCTCCTTTCACCAGCTACAGCCACAGAGCCACACAGCCGCCCGCCCCCCCACATATACACACAAAATAATGTAAGGTAGAGGACAAAAAAAAAAACAATAGTTGGTTTATATTATAAACAAATTATAAAAAGAGCAGAAAAAACTTGAAAATAGAAAAAATAGTGTTTTCAGAGGGAAAACTGTATTAAAAGAAAGCATGTTGTTTCACAATCTCGTAATTTGTCTTTTATTTTACTATCATTTGAAAGTGTGTGCCCTTCACATTGTGTGAACATTTAATGATGAATGAGCCAATATAAAGGATTCCAATATACTTGGAATAAAATCTTGTAAAGAAAGTTTTCTTTTTTTATTTTCTCTCATACCAGTCTGTTATGATAGTGACAATGAGAAAGAACTCATTTGTTTTCACACACCACATTGCAGGGCAAGAGGATAAACCAGGATTGGAAAGAATCCGCAGGAAAAAGCTGATGCTTCTGAAATGGCAATGGTAAATGTTTGTCACCCTGGTCTTGTGGTGTTTTAAAGTACACAAGGTTGCCGGGAAGAGTTCGCTTGTGGGGATGGAGGGATGAGGGGAGGGGGTTCAGAGGGAGAACCCATGGCCGAGGTCACAGGATTATGTCACCATGACTGTTCTGCAGACACACCCTTCTGTCTCTCTCTCGCATTTAACCACCACCCCCACCCCCCAGCTCCAGGAACACTTTATGCATTACATAAGCTCAGCCCACTCTAAAACTCCCCCACCATTAAAAGCTGTGGTATCTGCCACTAAACAACACAGTAACTAGGACACACACACACAGACTGTTATAGAACGGGTAAGAATTTGTGTGTGTGTGTGAGTGTGCATGCGTGCGTGCGTGCATGCGTGCGTGAGTGAGTGAGAAATGTGTGTCTGGCCTGATATTTCCTCGTCAAACCCTAGATAATAAACACTTTTGTCCACTACTTTTGTCCTTATTCCTCCACCATCCATCCTTTTCGGCTGGCCAGACCTGAGCCCAGGAAGACCTGTGTCATGGACAGTGTCGCTTAGCTAAACATGGTTTAATAAAACATTAGAGGCCAGTGAGGGGGTTTCTGTGCTGTTTCTCCCTCCACTTTCCCAGTCCATCTGTCTTGTGTTTAACCACACTCCCCTGAGTTAGCCTAACCACGCACAGTTCTTATGGACTAACAAACGAACGGCTGTAAATGAGGGCTTGGATTACAGCTATTAAATAACCAACCGCTAACGGGAAACCCCTCTGCTGGGAGAGCTTTCGAGCAGCCAGGGTGAGGCTGTGGTCCAGCTTTACACAGGTGTTTGAGTGAAACCCTAAAATGTTCAGCTATGTTTGTGAAATTAACTCATCATATTGTTAGATGACTGAGTGCCATAACTGCATTATTAACCAAACTCTTGATGTGATGGCGCTTGTGAAATGATGAGAAGTTGCTGAGGGTGGTGCAGTTGTGGAACTAGAGAGGGGAAGAATTCTAAGGGCCTATGAACACTTAAAGCAATAGTGTGGACAAAATAATAAATAAAATACAGAGTTCTCTATTCCCCTAATATAGCTGTGTCTAATCTTTGCTTTATTAGTTTTGTACTGGAATTATTAGGCTAATTTAGAAAACAATGGATGTAATGGAAACTTAAAGCCACGTGATTTGCATCATGCCAGAAACCACACTGTCTTAGCCCCAGTACAAAGAAAACGTTTTATTCAATGCCTGAATTATTAAGAATGAGAAAGTGTAAAAATATATACATTGAAGATTTGTGTCCCATGCAGACATAGAAGAGCATAGGTCTTTGTGCGAAAGCTGAGCTGAGGACAACCATGGCCCAAATTAATCTCCATATGAGACACATCACGCTAAACCAAAGTCACATGTGTTTGGTTGGTTTGCCTGTCAGGCAGACGGCAGTTTCCACTCAGAGTGGGCAGTTCTTGGATATGTTATCCAATAAACCACACAAGTGTGACTCCAAGACTACAAACTACATAAACAAGTAGGAGATCATTTCACACCTTAAGATGATTTCGGTAAGTACAGTACTTTGCAAAACAATTGAGCCACTCCTCATTTCTGCATATTTTGCTCATAAAGAGCCAGACTTCCTTGTACTTTTATGTTGTCTTGAGGAACAGTTCTCTAGGTTTCCTTTTCCTTTTGAGCATACAGGTTACTTGTATGTTTAGACACTTTGCAGCCTGTCTCAGTAAAACATTGAACAAATTCAATATTCAATAATTCTTCATAAAATAGTATTTTTGCTCCAACAAGGTGATTTAAAGCAAAGTAAGAAAGACATGTGGCTCAAAACCTTTGCACAGCACTGTATTTTCAAGACATGCAGTTTGCAAAATCCTAACCAGTAGTAATACACTAGTTAGCCTCATATGTCAAAGCGAAAGACAAACAAATCCGAGCTGGATGTGTAGGCAAGCTCAGTCCATCGTGAGAACGGAAATCGCATCAGAAAGTATCAAAACCATCTCATTAATGCATGGAGATAAGACAAGAGAAGGTTGTTACAGGGCTTGTTTAAATTTCTCTGATGATAAACGGAGAAGCAGTTATTGATAGAGCACTACGGCAACGAGAGGAAGAGAGTCAGCCACGTTCTTAGAGGGGGATTTTTATGATGTGAAATTCTGACATGTTGCAGAGGTCCAGTTTAATCTGTTTAGAGTAAATGGAGACGGTCACCATTTACAGCTATATTCTCTCAGCTTTAACTGTCACACCAATGAGACTATTATACACAGACATAATACAGATCTGATTTACAAGAATAAAATGTAGTTTAGTGTTTTTGGGCTCCACTTGAATGTGATTCAAATGAAATTCCTCCCTATGAAGCACAAAAACATTATGGTCTGGTGATCTTGCAGGAAGTTGAACTCGAGGTAAAATAAGAATGAAACAAGAAGTGAAACATAACCAAGATCACACCACTATAGTGTTAAAAGTTTACTGTAAAGACATGAAGTCAAAGTTCTTTTGAACAGTATTGTGTGTGTGTGTGTGTGTGTGTGTGTGTGTGTGTGTGTGTGTGTGTGTGTGATGGTGTGTGTGAGAGAAGGTGTATAGATGTATGAGTGTCAGAAAATAATCTCAGACTGTCCTTGGTCGCCGTGACGACGGCCGAATTCGATCGTCTCCCTCAGTTTGATGTAGCAGCACCGTTTAGGAGAAACTACCAAAGAAATCATCACGACTTCTTCATGTTTGTGGTCTTTCGTCTGGAACAGAGCAAAATCAGACAGTGGATACTTTTTAAAGTTAAAAGAACATCCACATAAGAACTTTTATATTATGTGATGGTTCTTTGTACATTTAAATGATTCTTTAAAAGGTTTTTAGAGAACGCAGACATGGTGAAGTTCTGTGGTGTCAGTCTGAGAACTCTCAGCTAGTCTCCGTAGGAAAATATCTTCACGCTTCTTGTCATTGTCACAGTGGAGCCCTTTATCTTCTGCAGCTTCTCCCGCGCCGTGGCCTCGCTCGCCGTACCCTATTGTGGTTGCGGTGCCTCTGAGAGTGGAGGACGGTTCATATGACACATCATGTAAGCGCTGTCAGATACTGTAGACAGCACAGGGAAATGGCGCTTCTGCGATCCTTCAGGTTTGAAGAAGTCAGAAGATCAGGATGTTAATATCTTGGGCTGCTGGCAGGCAGGATCACTCCCTTTCTGACTTCAGGGTAAATATTACTGGAAATCCTTCCATCCCACACAAAGCAGCAGGGAACCCGGCAGGAAAGGCAGAAAACAGTTTTAGAAACAAAGCACCACTAAGTGGGAACCGGTGAGTTCTAGACTCCTGTGAGGAACAGCCCTGAGAGCCCAGTTCCCTCTCAGCAAGTCCTTCTGTGGCACCGCTTCAACATGGCCGTGATCAGAGTGCAAACTTGGTAAAAGCGAGAAATAGAGACGGCGCTTCTTTTCCAAAACCAATTTGGAGGCCGTGAGTCCGACAGATTCTGATCTGAGATCTGAACTTCCAGCACAGGTTCAGGCTGCTGAAGTTCTGAGAGCATTAGAGGAGTGTAACGCTTCTCCTCCTCTCTCTTTCTTTCTCTCTCTATATCTCTCTCTTTCTCTGTTTCTCTCTCTCTGTCTCTGTCTGTCTGTCTCTCTCTTTCTCTTTCTCCTCTCTCTCTGTCTCTCTCTCTCTCTCTCTCTCTCTCGCTCTCTCTCTCCCTCTCTATCTCTCTCTCCCTCTCTCTCTCTCTCTCTCTCTCTCTCTCTCTCTCTCTCTGTCTCTCTCTTTCT
>JBBJLS010000140.1:7903839-7930181 GCA_037577275.1 Bryconaethiops microstoma | reverse complement strand
CCTTTTTCTTCCCCATATTGGTTGCTAACTGTGGTCTGCTTAATAATGTGGAACGTCCTTCTTAAGTAGTTTATCCTGTAATTGGACGCACCTGGTAAACTAATTGTCACAGGTGTCTAAAATTTCTTCCAGCGATCCAAAGAGCCCGGACACACAATGTCATCCATGAGTTTAATTAAAAACCAAAAAATCTAATTTTTGTGACACTTAAATAAAATTTGCATAATAATTTGGAACAGGGTGTGTATATATATACATATATACACACACACACACACACACACACACACACACACATTAGGTAAAAACAAAACTTTTAATAAAGTCTTTATTGTCTAGAATATGTCACTAGAACCTTTCAGTGGACTAGATAAACAGTTAAATATAAATTATGCATTAAATAAAGGCACAGAATTGAGCTACTTTAAGATTGCACCCATTGCTGACACAGGTGTTCAACTGCACATAATAAATTTGTATAATGTCTTTGTAAAATAACCTACTTTTATGTGTTCACCGGAGTGATGGAGCAACACTTACACACATCAGTATCTTTATGTCACCTGGCTGAAGGCAATCAAATCCTCACTGAAATGTTCTAATATCTAGTGTAAAGTAGGGCCACACAAAATATCCTCTGCTAATTGTTATTGTAATCTCTGTCTTTGCAGTACTGACACTGCAGAAAGCAGCTATATCCAAATGAGCCTTTAACCAATCACAGTATTTCTGACAGGGTGACCAATCACAGCTCAGATGAGTTACTGGGTATTCTGATAAATTGATGTCTTTGTGTAAGTCAAACTTTTAACTGTTAAAGATGTTGGTGAATTGGTACTTTAATGAGTATTCAAATGTGTTGGTTTTGTGACATCACAAAAAAATTATTTGAAAATGGGCTTATATTTGTAGCTAATTTTCCTGATATGGACTGTATGGATGTGTGAATGTACCATTTGAAACAATATTAAGAGACTTTAAGACTTTTAATTCCAGAAACATATATGAGCCCTTGACATCTTGAAAGGTGTCGCAATCGCAATATGTACCAGTAAAATTGAAATACTGATATTCTGTCCATACTGATATTGCAGCTCAAATGTAAAGCCCTCCGAGAGTAGATTCAGTTACTGCAACAAAGGAGGCAACAAACTCTCTACTGAGACCTTTACTTTCAGAAGAAAGGTTGGATGAGCGGTTTAACCACGATTAATAATACAAATAAAATAAATGAATGAATACATGAATAAATTAATACATGTCAAGTTTAAGCTCTATTGTATAAAATTGTAAAGTTGTATAAACTCAATCTGTGGAACTGGAAGGCCATAATGGTCTTCCTCTGAGCAAACGCCGGAGGGCATATTGCATAAGTTCTAGGCGGGTGTGCTGTAAAGGAAATGGTCAGAATTCCAGAGGAATGTCACAGCAGCGCTGCAGAATGTGGACGTGTGATGGCACGCACGCCACATTACCCGTAAGACCCGTTTTGTTCTTGGCACAGATGTGTGGAGGAGAGGAGAGGACAAGAGAGAGGGAGAGATGAGAAGAGGATGTTGAAATAGATGAAAAGGCAGCACACAAACACGTGTTCCACCAGTCCAAGGCTAAAAACAGTGAATCACTCCAATCAGGCTGAAGCAGAAACACACAGCACTCTTTGCTGACCATAATCCACACTCATATCAGTGAATCATTGCTGCTTTGTAACCTGGAAAGTAACAACATTTTTTGAACTATTTTAGGCTTTGATTAATTTGTTTTTTCTTGATTAAGCTGCTGTTTCAGCCAAGTTTCTCTATGACTGCTTTTATTGCTGTGTAATGACTTCAGCACGAAGAATGTGCTCTCAACAGGCGATGCAGGGTTATGAAACTGAATTATTTACATTGTTTGTCCATGAGTGCTCGAAGCAATGAGTATGTGCAGAGACTTTATAATAAATAAGTGCCCCGAATCTCTGGGCCAAAGTCTTCGCATTTCACATTCCTATCATCAGCGCTGCAAGTCTGAAAGGCTTCAACCTTATTACAATACAGACTACTATACTTTTTGTTATGCAAATGCATAACACACAATCTTTAAAAAGCCCAAACAACGGGTACACACACTTTTGTCAGGCTACATGTTATGTGTTATGATTAGTGGGCAATAAATGAGTAAAAAAAAACATTTTAATGATTTAAAATGGAATTTGAGACACTAAATGTGCAAATGGAGACTCGAGGAGACTGTGCCTTGCAAAAGAGGCACAGTGGGTAAGTGTGTCCCATGGACTATGTAGAATATGCCCATGAGGGATGAACAGTGTCAGCACTGAACCCATGAACCCTCTTGAACACTGCACAAATTCCTCAGGCTGCATTACATCCTGCAAACATTTCAGAAAGCGTGACTGGAAACACTCAAAATGCTACATTTTTAAATGATATTGGGATTGTGAATCCATGTCTACAGTGTAACCATGCCCAGTGAAATCTTGTACACCACAAACATTTTCAAATCCACTGATACATTTATGCCATAGAAAATCAAACTTCTACAAGAACATCAGATCATTTTTAATCCCAAGCTCAATCAGCCGGTCCTTTTTCAGTCTTCACATGTCAATATTTTTTTAAGAGAAGTACTGTTAAGCTAAGCAAGTCTAACCACCATGAAGTCAGCAGTGGGGAAGGGGAGGGGAGGGTGGAACATAAGCAATTGTGTCACATCACTGTCTCCTTTCAACCAATCCTCTCCATCCGTATCTCACCCCCTCTCTACACTTCGACTATTTTTACTCAGAATGCCTCAGTCCAAGCTTGATCGTCACCACTTGTAGAAACTTCAGCACTTTCATTTCTGTTTAAGCAGAGAAGCCAGAAAAGCGTTTATTTTCTCCCGGAGCGGGACACTTCATTCTCACGACCTGCTGACTCTATGGGTCAAAGAGAGAACGGAGAGAGGGAGAGGGAACGAGGACTGAGGAAAAAAAAAAGAGTGAGAAAGATTACCTTTCAGGTTCTTGGGGTTGTTCTGCTTGGTGCGCGGCATCTTCCGTTTTTTTCCACCCCGGCCTGGCTCACTTAGTGATGCATCATAGAGAAACAGGCTGGCTGGAACGCTGATGTTCCAGGAATGGAAAAGGTGATTTCTGTTACACAATACAGAGAGACAGACTTAATAACCACATCTGAAGAAACTCTTCAAGAACAAACACTTTGTGACACTACAGTTATGTAGTTTTAGAGACAGGCAAAAGTCAAGACATTTTACTAAAAGACAGGAAATTGTTTGTTTTTGTTTTAATTATGATCAATCACCTTTGATTTCAGGTTCACTTTAACAACTACAGCCTTAAGTTAGTAAAGTCACCATTTGTCAAATGTAAACACACCACAGCACACATTGTGAACAGCCCCAAATTCTTTCTCTTAACTTAACCATTCACCAAGTGAAGCAGCCGGCTCCCAGGACCACCTGAGAGGTGTCACTAGCTGTCCTTGGATTCGAACCCATGACTTTCTGATCACAGGCTGTCACTGTCATTAAGATAACTGAATGGGAAATGATGTTTGGAGTGTGTGGGGTGTTAGTGGTCAGGTTTGGATCACAGAAAATGGCTGGGCAAGTCAAGTTCAGATTCAGAACTTGGTGCTGTGGGTCAAGTTGGATGCGACCAAACCTGCCCGACCCACACACCATCAGCATCCACCATCCAAATCCAAAAAATCGAATTCCACATTCTACTACTGACTGATCCCTGAGCCTCTTCCTCTGCTCTTCTCACATAAATACACAGCCACTGTAACACAATGGCATTTGAAGCATTCCCAATACTAGAAAATCAATTGTGCTATTTTAAATGCCAGTATATTAAAGAGAATGCGATTCACGTAAACAATTTTGTACACAAACGTTACGTGAGTTTGTTAATCACAAAATCTCTTCAGGATATTGGCATTCTACATAGTACAATTGAATTTCTAGTGTTGGGAACAGCTTTCTTCTAACATGCTTCAAACACACTTCTATTATAGTGGCTGTATGTGAGGACAGCAGTGGAACAGGCTCAGGGATTGGTCAGTAGCAGAATGTGAATATACTGAAAAGAATTTGCAATTCAACTAAACAATTCTGTACACAAACATTACATGACTCCATTAATCCCTCTGCTACAGCAGGTACATTCCTCTGCGTAAACTCACGGCCATCATAATGTTATGTGAGTGGATTTTGTATTCTCTTCAGAAACATTGTGACTGAATCTTCATCCGCAATGAAACAAACAATATTCCATGTGTCCTCGACTCTCTTTCTCTGTAGCTCACTGTGTTCCCACAATGTTTACAGTCCTGTATGAGTGATTAATTACTTTTTCTTTTATTGTACAACAGATTCTATTGACCCCAGGGCTTCCTGTAGTATACTGCAATCTGTCAGCACATTGCTGAGAGATTTTATTTGTCAGCAAAAAGTGGGCTGACAGTCCATAATTGACCCCATCAATGACGATTCAACTTTTCAAATGACACCTTGCAATCCTGTACATTGCTGGGAGTTTTTGCAGGTTCTTGATGAAAAAGCGGTCCATGGTCACAAAGTTAACCCACAATACGCCCTTGTGTCCGTCCCGCTGTGAAGCTACACAGTCCAGAGCCTGTTGGTGGTTGGAGAGGCCCCTATCTCAGCTCACCACCTCATGAAAAGGCTCACACACTGCTTATCAAAACATCAGAGCCAAACAAATCAGCAAGGGCAGTCCCATCGAGGGCATCAGACGCAGTGCCTCTGATGATCTTTCTGCAACAATGGATACAGAAGACCCACTTCTGGCCCCCATGCAAACTGAACATGGCAAAGCAAACACAGCAAACAAGCGGCCACGAGGTGAAGGCGTGGGCTCCTGCGCTAAATGTTACCAAACCTCAGCCTCTATTTCAGAAAAACCACAGACTCTTTGAACACCACAGGAGGGCTTGATTTGGCAGTGGTGTGAGATATGAATGCAAATGAAACCAGCACCTGCCTGCTCGGGTCAGGTGAAAATGGCTGCTGTGCAAGAGTTCTGGTATAGATGATGGAAGGTTTGGGTTTCTTTTTTGGGCCTGCATGGTTTCAGCCTTCAGCAGTGGTCTATTGTTGCAAGGGGAGAGAGGGAGAGAGAGGGAGAGGGAGAGGGAGAGAGAGAGAGAGAGAGAGAGAGAGAGAGTGTGAGGGGGGCTCCTCGCCTGCCTCGCCCATAAGCCTTCCTGCACCACGCAGCCTCCTTTCCACTTTGGTGATATTACATAATACTTTACTACGAGTGTGCACGGGGCATGTGCAACTTCCCACGGCAATGACGTCACCTCCCAGCAGCCAGGGGACACGTCAGGCTCCCACTAGGACGACGAGAAAAGTCAGGGCACCTCATAAACACAAACACAAACACATGCACAGGCCGAGACCCTCTCCCTCCCCACGCGTGGTTTCAAAAAGGGCCAGTCAGACGACAAAAGCTGACAGATCTCTTCCACGTCGCGTGACAGCGTGGACAGCTCTCCTGACACATCATCATCATCATCACCATCACCACCACCGCAACACTGTCCTGTCTCTGGGAGGAGGGGGGTGCAGCATGCAGGTTGCAGAATTTGAGAAACTGGCGTCTCCAAACGAAAGCATGATACCTTGTTACTGCTGATAGCATGCTACTGCTGCCCTGACAGACCACCACGTGCTAAGCCTCCCTCAACCAAAAGGGCTGGAACCCACCCCCCACGCACAATAAGAGTATTGGACAACGAGGTTAAGGACGCAGTGCCAAAAAGACCCCGGTGTCAAATGAAGGTGTGGGAGGTGAGGAGAGCTCTGCGCGCCTGGAGGACAGAAATACAGACAGATGCAGAAAGCAGCAGAGGGAGGAGCCGGGAAAACCCCTGCGAGTCCTCTGCAACAGGACGCCAAACACACTTCCTCACACCGAGCACCAAACCGCCTTTTAAACCGCCCAACACTGCGCCAGGGGCGCACTACCGCACACCGTGCGCGGCAGGAATAAAAACAACACAAGCTCAGCTCACCTATCGTCTCCAGAGTGTTTCTTCAGCTACACTCGGGCTCTGCAGCAGGCTTGATAAACATTACACACACAGAGTCCTATACACATACCACATTAAAATGCTGCAGACGTCTACTCCAAAACAGAGGCGCTCCGGTCAGACACAAAACACGGCCCGGCTCCGAGGACAGAATCTGACTCCTTAGCTTAAAATAAATAAAAAACAAACTTGCACAGGCTCCCGTGAACAACTTTTCATCCCCTCCTTCCGAGCCAGTAGTGCTAAACACGCTAAGCAGCTTGTTTGCTCAGGAAAAAAAGAAGAAAAACAGAAAGAAACTGCCACGGCAACTTCACTGAGAGACAGAGAGAAGGACTCTCAGCCCGGCGGTACTTACAGGTGCAGTCCTAAGTGCTGCAGAAATGTCTGCTAACATACACCTTAACGGTCAGAGGGAAAGGTCTGGGTGTTTTTTTTGTTTTTTTGTTTTTTGTTTTTTTCTTTCGACCCTCTCTCTCTCTCTCAACCTCTCTCACTTTCTATTGCAGGAAACCGACAGGCCCACTGACGTCAGCGGGGGTCCCGTCTCCGCCCCCTAACCAAAGGAAGTGAGAGAAGGGGGATTTGCGAAGGACGACATAGAAAAACACCGTTCCTCGTTATTGGGTGTGTGATTCTGTGTATGTACTCACTACTACCTACTTATATTTCCTACCTCTCTCTAAGTCTACTGCTATATTTTATTTCAATATTATTATTAGTAGTAGTAGTAGTAATATTTCTATTATTATTACTTGTATCTGTGTTTGTGTTCGCTCTATTTTACCGTATTTTATTGTTTCATTTCAATGCTTTGGCAATACTGTACATGCTCAGGGTCATGCCAGTAAAGCTCTTAGAATAGAATTGAATTGAACTGAACTGAAATGAAGGGAATGCCACTGACAGGACCTCTCTGCAGGAACCAGTCAGTCTTCGCAGAGTGTCGTTGCTCTCGGTGCCCCTTGGACCCCCCGCCCCTGTGCACATAGTTTAGGACTGACGGTTTTCCCGGAGGTTCCTTGTTGTCAGGTCACGTTGTGCCCCTCAGCCAGAGACTGGGCTTTCCCTCTCAGACCTCTCCAGACAATGGCGAAGCCCAGCCGGGCATTAGCAGCACCTCAGCTTCAGCTAAGTCCAGAGTTAACACGGTGAAATGTAGACGCGACATTATGCGGAGTCGTTTATATCACCGTTAAGTTCTCTGAACAGTCTTCCTTACTCGGACAGATCTGAACGTGGAAGTTGGAGACAGGCGCTGGTCCACGGTCACATTCACACCGTCTCGTTTCACGTTTCCCACATTACAGGCTGAATTTCCCAAAAGATGTCTATTTTTATTTTTAATAGTACTTTTGTGGAATTACCGGAAGCATAAAACGTAAAAGAAGAGAGTAGGTGAAAAGAGTGAATGTAAAGCTATGATACTCAGTGTTTAGTTCTAGCTATATATATATATGTGTGTGTGTGTATATTACTGCAAGATCATTACTTAAATGTGCAGCAGTAATTGTTCTAAGGGTAATTTCTTAGGGGGCTCACCCCATGACAAAGCAACCGATCAGTTTCCTGCTGTACTGCCAGGTCCCTGCAACTCGCTCCTTTAACAGTGCAATTAAAATATGATGTTTAAACCTTACAAAATAAAGAACATGTAAATAAAATGAACAAAATCCCTTTTTTGTTGTAGCATCAGATGGTTGCTCTCTTACTTGTTCACTGAGCGACAAACAGCCGGCTAAATAAGCCAAATAAGTTAATAAAAATAGGCCTTTTCTTTCTTTTTTGTGATGAGCAATAGACTTTATTAGTGTAAATCACAACGTACAACAGACACTGACAAATGAATAGAGAGAAAAGCACTGAATGTATGTACACCATGGGCTTCACATGCCACAAATGATGATAAACAACCAGCACTGGCTGCAAGCCATTTAAAGCCTTCTCATAATACACAATGAATCCAGCGATGCAGCTCTGTGCATCTAACAATATGTCTAAAGGCGTCTGCGTTTGGCAGTGACACTTCATCTAATGAAAAAGGTCAGAGCATTCTGGTCCTGAGAATATAAATAGTGTTTTAATGAGCACAGGAGAGGTGACTGTCTGTTCTGTCCTCACTGCTCCCCTCACTTATAAAGCCCATAGGGGTGTATATGCGCAGGTAATGAGGAATAGGTACCAAATAAACAGCATCATGCCAAAGAAAGCTGCGTTTGAAAATATGTGCCCAAAAGGTTGTTTTTGTCTTTGTAGATTTCTTCATAAAATTCACAAATAATAATACTGTCACTGTAGTTTTGAACCTTGTTCTCCATCTCCATCATAGCAACCAAAAAGTCTTTGTGGCACCTTAGTCAGCTTGACAGTTCAAGTCTCTGAGGACTGTTGTTTGACACCACAGTCTCAGACAGGAAGCATACAGAGGAGGGCTCTGCGCAGCACGCAGAATAATCAGTATATTTGATCATTCGTTATAATGATCAGTATAGTTATTGTTGCTCTATGTCTTTTCCTCTATGGCTTTGCATGAGCTTCTCATTCGCCCGTGTTGGACGTGCTAACAGCGTGGGGGGAGATGTTCCATTCAGAGGTTGCCTCTGTGACAGCTCCCGCCTGCACACCCTCACGCTCTCCATATTGAGGCACTATGTGACTCACGCGCTTTCAACCGCTGCCGTTAACAAAATGGCACCCTGCACCTGATGTCATCATTGTGCTCTCACTCACAAAGTTTTGCAGAAGAAACACAAGTTTTATTCCTAGGTGCTGCATACTTTTGTTTATAGAAATGGATAAAAGTACGAGTGAAATTCAAGCTTCCAACGGCTTCTGCTGCTGTTGTTAGAGGTGCAGTGTACTGTTCTTTGTTTTCATAGACAGTGTTGCTGGCGTACACTGTGTTTTTATAGATAATACATCATGCAGAGTAAACTACACAAATCTATTAGAGGTAAATTGCCAGTTTATCAACTGGGGTTTGAAGCTCATGTGTGCGATTTATGTATGCAGTTTGCCCAGTGCAATTTAGTTGGGTATAAGAATTCTGTTGTCAGTTTTGTGGACATTTGATGGAAACTCCAGGCACCAAATGCCTTGACAAAATGAATACATTTGCGTCATGATGAGGCTGGTATACCGAAGATGACACACTTGTAGGAGTAGCTTGATTCAGGCTTTTTTTTAGGTGGGACGACTTATGCAAAAGAAGACATTTAGCAGCCCTGGCTCATAGGTACAGTTCAATAGAAATAACACAGGCACTCTGTTATGCAAATCTGAAGTGTGAGGGTAAATCTAACGGCATTCAGGAGATTAAACGTCCATAGAATAGGTATGTTCAGGTCAGGAACAGGTTTTGTTCTGGAAACCAGAAACAGAGTGAGGTTTACTTGGTTTGCCACGTAATGGCTGTAAACAGAGATGGAGAGAGACAAGAAGACGGTGAGCGGACAGTGAATTACAGGTCAAGCTGGACTTAAACAGAGCAGTGTGACGAGGCACAGGAGAGTGTGATCAGTGATGAGGGAGATAAGCGAAAGTAACAGCCCGGGGGGGAGCCCAAGCTCAGCGCTCTGGAGATCGAGAAGGGGGAAGAATAGCTGCTCTGACACATAAAGCCTGTCAGAGGGACAGTCACTAGGAGCAGTGGGCTCCCTAACTTCCTGGCCTCTCTCATTGTCGACGCTCCGTGCAACCAGACACACAAATATGGAGGCCGGCAGAATGGCCCCTGGGGCTACAGGGATAGTGCCGTATTAACGCATCCACTTTTCCATTCTTAATCTCAGGCCTACAGGTAAAATTAAAGAATAGCAAGCACTGCACCTGATGAACACCAGTCTGAGAGCCTTAGCCACGTATTCCTTCATTGTCCTTGTCTATGATAGAGGATAGATATGTGACCGAGGAGGTGCAGCGCCAGGCAGGAGCTCAACAGCACAGTCCCAAGGTTTGTACAGAAGGTGAAAGCTTGTTCTGGATGCCCTAAAAGGCTCACCCAGTGCAGAATATTCAGAAGGGATATTAAGTGGTAGGTAGGAATGTGCACTCTCTGGAGGTAGCAAGGAAAGCCACATCATGAATCTCTCTGGGAAGGCCACTGGGGGTGGCACTAGAGAGCCTGCTGTGAAAATGTGTGGTAAGCAGTGAAGTGAATAAGATTTTTTACACTGTCCATTAATTAGTTCAACATTTATTAGGACTGTCAAATGCTTAAAATGATTAATCTTGATTAATCACATTAGTTTGTGTACTTAATAGCCATGAATCTCATTGGTTTAATTTGTGGAATTGGTCAGATTTGACTCTAAGGACACCCCCATTTTAAAAGCAGGGCATTTTGTCTGAGCCAAATGACTTAATTCGAACGTATTTATAACATTCAGTAATGCAGTACGTTTACTGTGGAGGAAGTATTCACATGAACCAAAGCTGCTGAAGGTACTGCTTTAGAAGTAATTTGACTCTAGGACTAAAATCATGGATTCTGCTGGCCTTCAGCCTGCAGAGCTACAGATAACTGAAGTATTAACAGCATTAAAAAGTTAGTGGGATTCATAATTTGTTGTGTGGCTGCATTAAACATACGTTAACTTTTATAGCTCTCGTGTTCATACTCTAGTATTTTCACAGCTATAATAGCATTATAATCAGGGGTTGACATAAGTGGTACACAAGCACACATAGATGTAAGTGGTATACAAAATGCGCACCCTGGCTCGCACCCCCACCCCCCACCCCTGGAACCACGCCGAGACACAGATAACATTTTTAATTTTGGTGCATACCAGTTAATTCATGTAGGTACTCATTGGAGTACTACAGCAAAAAAATTATGTCAACCCCTGATTATAATGCATAACCATGTATTTAGTGCTCTGCCATCAATGCCAAGCTCCTTATAGGACTTTCACTTGATACAGAATACTATTTACATGAGAAATGCCAGGCTTAAAAGCCCTGAAAAATGTCCACAAAGCTGTAGTATTACGAAAAGTGCATAATTTTCCAATGTTTTGAGTGAACACCCATTTTCCCATTGACATCTTTACAGTGTTACCCTAGCACACATTCTGATAAATATACATTTATGAAATGTCAAAACAGTGCCACAGTGCTACCTTAGCACCAGAGTTTGCCATCATTCAAAATGTTGTAAGTACATATTATACATACAAGTGGGTGTGTTGATATTCAGGGCTCTCTGTCATTATTAAAACATAGACTGCAGCAGTTTATTGAGTGGGCTTTTCAAAGTCACAATCAGAGATTTGTGCAGTTATTTTTATTGACATCAACTTAATAGAAAATACCTAGTGAGTCCTTAACACAATCACTTGTAGGCATTTTGTTTGCAAAAGACTTAGGTGCCCAGTTCTGATCTCTTAGGGATAGATTCCAGAGTATTTAAGCAGGAAAATGACCAAACAATGCTGGTTTAAGGACCTCCAGGACTGGAGCCAGATACACTTGATGCAAAGGAATCATTAAGCTGCACAATTAGGAACACTGATTATCTGGTTACGACTATGCATGTTGAGGTCTGGGGCATATTAGACGGTAAGCAGACACTTCTTGTAGTCAGAGTATTGGTAGGGGGAGAATTGGCTAGGCTTGAGCCTGAGACCTGAGACCAAATCTTTATGGCCAGAAGACATGGTCGGAGCATCTCCACAGTGGCATGGCTCATGGGGTGCTCTCAGTCAACAGTAGTGAGTGCCTACCAACAGTGCTCTGATAAACCACGAACCAGTGACAAGGTTTCACAAAGGCAAAAAGACTAATTCGTCTAGTCCACGCTGACAAAAGCACTACTCTGGCAGGAGTCACTGATGTTTCTACTTATCAGAAAGTCATGGGTTCGAATGCCAATACTGCTAGTGGCACCTCTGAGGTTCCCTTGAGCAAGGTACTGTCCCCACACACTGCTTCCCGGGCACTGTGTTCCTGGCTGTCCGCTGCTTCCCCTGGTGAATGGGTTAAATGCAGAGGAAGAATTTTGTGCTGTTCACACTGCTGTAGTGTGTTCACATATGACAAAATGGTCACTTTACACTTCAATGCCAGTTATTGGAATGTCACAACACACAATGTACCCTTTGGGCCGTGTGGCCATAGACCTTCTGTGGGATGTACCGGAGCAACATGTACGACCTGGAGGAGCTCTACCTCTCAACTTACAGGACTTAAAGGATCTGCTGCTAACTCTTTAATGCCAGTAACCACAAGGGACTCTCAGAAGTCTTGTAAAGTCCATGCCTCAATGGGTCAGAGCCTTTTTGTTGTTGGAACATTGAGGACCAGCAGTATTTTAGCCAGCTGGTCTTAATGGTTTTGCTCATCAGTATGTAACTCTAACTCTAAACTGAACAGGACACAGCAAAGGTGTATCGTTCCATGTCGCATGAGATGCCATGTGTACCCAACCCCGCTGAAGGAGACACACAGTCTTGGCTTCAGGACATTCTGTAACCAGTGAGGTCTTCTTTTGGGAGCAATCTTGCTGTAGCTTTGCCACGATGAAAATAATAAGCTATATTTGCGCACTCTAGCAATTGCCTCATCCATTTGCACAGAGGCGGCAGTGTCGACTTACAGCAGCTCCAAGTACATCTAGGAAAGCTTACACCTCCCCAGTGGCCAGTCCCATGTTTCTAGAGAGGTTTGGGCCTGATAGCCAACACGCTCGCTGGCAGCTGCAGTGGCATTACACACAGCCATGATACACATACTGGACTGTCACTGGCGTAGTAGAGCTGAAAGTTTATGGAAAAAGAGAGGTCTTATTAGATCTTCAAACATTTCTTATAGTGGTTTTTAACATCATTACCATGTCGCTCACACTAAACTCTTATGGTGGGTGACATGAATTAAACCTTGAATTAAAGTTTGGACTAAATTGTAATTCCAATGCTTCATCCATAAAAAACTATTTAGTCCAGTTTTAGGATCATCCAGTAGTCTGATTTTTATTAGTCTATCCATGTAAATGTTTTTATGTGAGTGCCTATTTTGACCAAAACTGGATTATGCACTTAAATTTGTCATTAGGCTGAATTGGATTTTTTTCTCATATCCATTGCAGGTTTGTCAGGTAGTTGTGACAAATTCAACAAACCCTCCCAGTATATGCAACAACTCACATTAAACATGTAAATGATATAAGTGCTTTTAATTACTGTAAGATTGCATCTTTTTTATTACATGCCAGGAAGACCTGGACAATGCAGATATGACTCAGAGATAATGCAGGGATCATTGATCAACCAGATTTTTTAACAGGAAAATATTCTGATAATTATTTGTAAATAGTTTCATATTTCTTGAACAGTTTCACATTTTGTGTCATTTTATTACATCATTCCAGTAAAACATCTAAAAAACCTATTTAAAATTTTAAACAGATTAAAAATCATTTTAATTTTGAGTTCTTGTTTTACAGGTGTGGTCTTAATTTCCTTCGTTTTCATCAGAAATTTACAGGGTGACATTCAAAACAAGTGGCTGTTGTATAGTGTTGCTTGCACAGATCCAGACATGGAAAGATGTGGTCAAAAACAGTATTACATCATAATGAAAAAACTTTAAAAATTCTGACTTATGTCAAATGGACTATACATTTCTGCCTTCACCCGCAGGCTAGGCTAAAGTTCTCAACGCTATGGAATGTTGGGAAGGACTACACCCATCTAAACTAGATATTTATTGAGTGGTCAGTCCACAAGGAGTCAAGATTACTGCCTACTGGCGACTGAACTATTGAATACTATCTGTATTCAGTAGGTCAACAGCTGGAGCACATTACTCTCATGCTTTTTGCTCACTATACTGTTATTTTAAGGACACTGTTATTAAGGGCAAGACACACTGAATTAAGCAGAAACAGAATCAGAAAACTTTATTGATCCCAAAGGAAATTGCTTATGGTATGACATCAAAGACACAGAGACACAGAGACGGACAATTTAAACTATAGACTCTAAATAATTTCAGTAAAAATCTGTGGAAAAAAGCTCAATATAAAATACTCTATGATGTGTATAAAATTACGGAGTAGTAATACTATAGGTAAGTAACTTACAATTGAGTGAATTACTAATAAGACAAATGGTGGTTAGAAGTACGTTATTTCACATTATAGGGATCAATAGTATATAAGTAATATTGACAAAAGTATCGATTTTCACAGTGTAAGACTATTGCACATAATCATAAGATTTAGCACCCATAAAGAAAACATCACATGATACTGAACATATTTGACTATTGCACATAATAAGACATTCCACATAAAGATAATGTCAGTTAAAGTCAAAACTCTTCTGAATTCCTGCTCAGTCCAAAATAAACTCCATAGTACTTATTGAACTATTTATGTAATAATAGCAGGGTGAAAAAAAATCTTTTGGCACAGCACTGACTCCTTTGTTTACACCGCACCATATGAAGTTATGTAACCGAGGCTGTTGCCATGGCAACTCCCTGACTCCGGCCCACCCCCCCACCCTACCACTAGAGGACATTCTGCAGCCACATGAGTGAGCAAGTGAATAATTTGGAGCTTGTGGTTGCGCTCACTTAATGAGAACACTTGTTTCCGTTTGGGGTTCCCAAATGTTCGTCCTCTCGAGGCAAAAAAAATGGACACAGAGTCTTTAAGTCTCTCCGCGGTTGATAAGTACATTTGGGCGTCACTGATAAACAGAATTTACTTCCACATCAGCACCAGTGTAAACACTTACACCCGTGTACAAGCACTTTTTTAAATTAGCTGCAGCAAAGACAACCATTCATCTGCAGAGGATTGAAAATTAGACAGAATTCTAGACCCCCCACCCACCACCACCAGCAAAACTAATCACACACCAGTTGCTCTTGCCATTATTTTTCTCACGGTTGTGCAGCAAACATGAATGAGAAGATGAATGAAAGCGAGACGGTGGAGATGCTTAAAAAAAGCAATAAGCAACCACCAGTGTTTGAAACAGACCACAATGTTCCTTTTATGTTTCCCACTGTTATGATCTGTTTACATTTCCTGAGGTCTAATGAATTCATTCAGAACGAGCCCGAAGGACCTGCCAATGATGTATCGGTTATTTATGGAGAATCTCAAAATACACCTTTAATATCGTAAGCAAGCACACAGGCTGGAGAGAAGAAGAGGAAGCAGGAGATAACTCCCACAGAGAGGGAGGACTTCTCTCCGCAGGCACAAACATAGCGTGATAGTAGTGCAAACACAGCCAGCCTTTTCTACCAGCCAGCGGCTGCACAGGCCTCCTCATACGACTGTGCCAAGGTCACTCACTTTATCCTCTCCTGTTTTACTCGATTCTGTTCTCTTCTCTTTGTATACTCTGTAATTCTCTTCAGTTCTTCTCGTCCTACTCTTTTATAACGCCCTGTTCTTCTTACTACTTTATATCTACTTTTCTCTGTTCTGTTCTTTATACTCCTGTTTATTCTTTTTGTCTGCTCTTTACCCTCATCTAGTCTTCTCTACTCTTCTACTCTGTTCTATTGTTAATCTCTTCTTGTTCTACTCTTTTCTAATCTGCTGTTCTTTTTTCACTCACAATTTTCTCTATTATTTTATTCTCATGTTTTATCTCTTCTTTTCTCTTCTCTTCTCTTCTCTTCTCTTCTACTCCGTTCTATTCTCTTCGCTTTTTATAATCTGTTCTTGTCCTCTGCTTCTCTCTTCTTTTCTTTTTTCTTTTCAATTCCTCTGTTCTTTTACAATTTCTTTCACTCTTTTCTCTTCACTATATTATCGTCTATTTTTTTTATTCCCACTCCAACCATCCAGCTCTTGTCATCTACCATTTTTCTTCAAATTTTTGGTGAAAAAAATCCTTAAAAAACAATGAACATAGATAAATATAATTATTTCAGTTAATTGTTCACACCCCTTAGAGAGAATCCAGGGCTTTCCTTTCCTTTGTGCTTGTGGTTGTGATCCAGTAGATGACTCATACATGGCTGATCAGAGATCAATATTTTGCTCCTTGTTTTCTGCACATTCATTTTACGGCCACACATGATGATCCCATAAGGCAAGAAATCTGGTATGAAGCCTCCCCATGTCAGGTGAGCAGCATCTAGAACAGCTTCTAGAACAGGTAGTTCACATTTTCATTTTTGTGACTGGGTGCTGATAGTCTAAGGAAGCTGAAGAGTAGTTTGATAATAAAATAATTATTTAAATAGTGGTTGTGTTAGATGTAATTCTGAATCAATTGCATGTAGTTCTGTAACATGTAAGCAAGTCTTGTTATGTATAAGCATAGCAAGTGTAAGAATGTGTGTTTTGTTTAATGCGAAAGGGGCCTCATCCCAGGGGGCATCTAAATCATTGTGGGATTATTACTTTAAGTCAAAGCAATAGTTTGGAGAAAACTCTAATTTTGTTCTAAAACTAAAGAAGAAACACTGAACATTCAAACATACTATATGGACAAAAGTATTGGGGCACCATAGCGTTACTCCAACAGGGACCTTAATGAGATTGCATTCAAACTTTAATATGGAGTAGGTCCACCTTTGCAGCTATAGCAGCTTCCACTCTTCTTGGAAGGCTTTCCACAAGATTTTGGAATTTCTGTGGGAATTTGTGCCCATTCATTCTGTAGAGCATTTATGAATTCAGGCACTGATGTTGGATGAGAAGGTCTCATCACCAGTTCAGGTGTTGGATGGGGTTGATGGGGTTGATGGGGTTGATGTCAGGGCTCTGATCGGCGCAGTCAAGTTCTTCCCCACCAAACTTATCTAACCATGTCTTAATGGACCTTACTTTGTGCACTGGGGGACAGACATGCTGTAATAGAAAAGGTTATTTCCCAAACTGGGTCCACAAAGTTGGAAGCATGATGTTGTCCAAAATGTCTTGGTATGCTGAAACATTAAGATTACTCTTCACTGGATGTAAGGGGCCTAGCTAAAAAAAAAAAAATGGTGTGTCCCAATACCTTTGTCCATATAGTGTATTTCTAACTTATATGCAAAAAAAATGTGTACATTTGATTTTTCTTCAAATGATCACTTTTAGAATGTGCAAAAGACATAGAGTTAGGCATCCTCAGGCTCCAGTGACCTACACCTGCAAACCAGAGGAATAAAGAATGGGCACCTTAGCATAGAGGCTCTGTCGCTGGACAGTTCACAATGTAATCTGCATGCAATTTGTCTTGGCCTTGACAGCCCCACTGTGCTGTGTGATGAATTCATCATGACAAGTCTGATTTTGCTTGCTCTTTTACTCTGCCTTGCTGTGCGTACTCAGTGTTCCTGACAAAAGAACGCTGTGCACATTCTTTTGAAAATCCCAGTAGTCTAGCATTTAATAATGAATATGAAGTCAAGAAGCAAGCAGTTACCCATGTATGTATACTAGTGTCAGAAAAAGCATTAGACAAGGGGAATCCAATAAACCACACCAGCTCATCTTTCGCAATCAAGGAATTAGTATTTCCTCTCCGTTACTTGCTTTTAGAGCAATGTTCTAGCAGCTACAGGAGGCCGAAAACAACCTTGACTCTGGTACTAAACCCTGTAGAGAAATCACTTTACTTGACACTGTGGAAACTAAAGGGAAATTAAAGAGCGTGGCTGTGGTTGGCCCTGACTTCTCACTTTCACTCTGCCCTTGCCAACACAGGTCACCAAACAAGTGTGGAGAAATGGCCGATAAATCCCCATGATCTCTACTCCCATGCGAGCTGAATCTATGAGAAACGTCAAGGGGAGAAGCAGGATCTCTCCAACCAAAGGTTCTCTAACTGCGGTCAAGCTGCTTGGAAAGTCCCCTTGTTCTCTGCGGCCTTTTTCGCATTGCAGAATCACTTCCACGGTAACGGTGCCAACCGGTGACTCCACTTTTGCTCTGTTTGCCATGTTACCAAGAGAACCAAAAAGAAGAAGGCATGTACTAATGTTGTCACAGTGTTGCTGTAACGTTTACAATCCAATGACTCGCAGGTCGTAGGCAGTTCAGTGAGTTATGGAAAGGCCCGATAATGTGTCAAAGTTTCCAGTTGGATGTTAGATAGCCTTGGTTAAAAAAAAAAAGAGATACAAAGACGGAGAGACAGAATCTGAAGCAGAGGGATTTCCAAGCTATTTCTGTATTTCAAACGCCACATTAGATCTCCTTTTAAGAGTTCATCTCTGACTTAACACTGTGTGACAGATTTAGGAATACTCAAATGGTTTTCTACCTAATCTCTGTCTGCGAATTCTCAAGCACATGGTCAAGTACCATGGACAGTAATTTCAATGCATTCCTCTCTATCTAAAAAAAATGACAGGAAATATGACTTGAACCACACATAATAGAAGCAAAGGGTAGATGCCAAAGCATGACTAGCTACCAAACATACATGACCAACAGAGAGTACGTTGAGAAACACTGTAAAATTCCTTTAACCTTTAAAACCACTATGAAACCAAACACCTTAATTTTATCCCTTAAAATTACCTTAATTTTGACTACGGGAACTAAGGGGAAAAGTGCACAGATTATGACTGGTTAAGGGGGAAAAATACTGAATTTATCCTTTACTTTTTCAAATTTCCCCCTTAAATAATAGAACCACCTGAATTAACACCTTAAATATAAGATTTAAAGGGGTTTCACACCCATGCCTTAAATTTAATTTTAAGGTCAAATTTAGGGGTCGGTTTCACAAATTAACAGCCACTTAATTAAAATGAAAGGGTTTGGTGTGAATTACGGAAGGGTTAAGCACATTTTAAGTACATTGTGTTTCATAGTGAACTCAGAGTGTATTAGTAAAAGCTAATTTCAACAAAAAGAAACGGTGTAAAACAGTCTCACCTATACGCTCTTCGCCAGCTGCATACCCGCTTTCTGGACCCCCGCCCTCCTCCCTCTGTGGGTTTTCCCAACCCACTTTTGAGTAGAAACTATCCTGAAAGTTCTCCCGAGTTCAAAGATCTTTGGGTAGTTTTGTTCTTTGTGCACATTTGCATGTGACTCTGTTTTTAAAACCTTGGTAATGGAAATTATTACGTTTTTAATATTACAATAACTTTGGTTCTACGGGACATAGGAACACCAAACAAAGCTCAGCATGACGTCTAACACCTCGAGCATCAACACAAACTGGGGGAACTTCCATATAAGGATTTATTTTGCCATATGATGACAATTTACCATTTGTTGCGCTTTCGTACTGCTCGCGTTCTTAGGGTTTTCCTTGCTTTTATGATGTAAAAGAATGTTGAGACTAAGCTGTAAACACAAGTCACCATTCACAATTGTGATGTCACAAACAACACATTTAAATATTTCCATCTATTCAGCCTATAACAGTTTAGCCCCGCCCATTATAACCTTGAGGTCATAAAGAGTGTTTCAGGCAGGACTGCTTTTTCACTGAGCTAAAATATAGGGCGGCCAATCAGAACAGGGGTCATTTACATATATTACTCGAAAAGGCATGGTAACAAATACAGATTTTTTCATTCTAAGGGATAAAGAGAGGTCAGAAATAGCGTTATAGCAAAATCAAAACAAAGTCATACGAACATCATACAAAGTGAATTGAGAGGAAGAAAATTACTGGCCCTTTAATATTCTCTTTGGCAAATAAGATGATCAGTAAAATTCTGTGTTGATTATCAGTATTTTAGCCAATGCGCTAAACAAGACAATGCGCTGACTGTGTGAAAAATAACAGAAAATGTGTTGTCCTTAATTGAAACAAATGAACACTGTGTGTTAATTTTAGCACATTGAATTTGAGAATGTGGCAAAACTAGAAGAGAGAAAACATCCACTCAGAACACACAGTTCCTTTAGAAGTTACTGTATCTACATGGTTGCATGGAGGTCCCGCTCCCGAGCTGTCCTTGGGTATGGGAGGAGATCCGCATTGCCGTGTTGCTGCATCTGCTGCCTCTGCAGCCGATAGAGATGGCCGGAATGGAGGAGGCATGTGTTAGGAGGAGTGTGTCAGCGGCTGCTGCTCCCCTGGTGGATCATACATTAGCTGATTTATGGTCTGCACACGGTCCTTTATAATCCCCCTTGCTCAGCCACACATCCAGGGGCTCAGGGGAGCAGAACGAGAGACAGAGAGAGAGAGAGAGAGAGGGGGAGAGACATACCTAGATAACTGTCTGAGAAATGCTCCCACTACAGCACATGCTGGAGTGTTTGCCCTGCACTGTCAGGAAAGAGGGTACAGTACAGGTCAAGTACAAAGATATTAAGGTCCAACTGTGTGGTGTAAATGACATTTAAAGGTGCAGTTCGCTCCCTTCCCCAGAGGTAACGTGTATATTTAAACTTTTTCATTCTTGAAAACAGAAAAGTAAGACAGACTGTAGGGAGTCAGTGCAACCTAAATATAGAACTGCAGTGGAATACAATTTTATCATCGATGTCCAAAGAATTTTTGGCCATCATTTTCCATTTATATTTTGTAAAGACAATGCTTTATGAAACTTTCAAGAAGAATTAATCAAATGTAATATGCATTAAATGTTACAAAATAGCTTCAAAAACATATTTTCACATTAACTTGCAATAAAGACCATTTTGCCTTCTCCGGTAAAACAATCACGAAAAAAAATCTCCTTAATTAAACGTAACTTTAAGAGCATTTCCCAGTAACAATTCGATATCTTTACCTCATTCTTTACAACTGTGTAAAGTTGAGATTGTTGTTTAGAATATGATAAGATGAATTAACTTATTTTCAAATTGTTTTCACTCGATTTAAGTCATTTCACCTAGCAAAAGTGTCCTATTGTTAAACAAATAAACTTTTTTTTCAGGAAATAACAAGCGCAACAGAATAAGAGGTAACTCTTGTTCTTGTGCATCAGACATTGTACACTAAGTAGATTGCAGTGCATATGTGTATAAGGCTGTTGTGAACATAGAAAGAGACATAAAGACGGTAACAAAAAACTTAAAGGCTCTAAAAGGCAAAGCATGCTGCAAAAAGATCATTCAAACGAATCAACATATAGCTGAGTGTTGCATGTTCTCAGTGCTTTAAGTAAATGTAATACACTAAACAGACAACATACACAGAGGCCACGTGTTTGAAATGTGCATGGTGTGACCTCATCACTTACGTTTACGGCATTCAGCAGACTCTCTTATCCAGAGCGACGTACATCAGTGCTCAAATAGTCCAGGTCTGTTCTTCAGACATGGTAAAGCTAAACTTAAATCAACATCTGCTATTCAACCAAGTCACTGCCAGCTAAGCTACACACCTTGACAAACCCCATCAAAAAGAAAAAAAGTCAGTAGTTAATACACAAGTAAGGAAAGACAGTTAAGAGGGTAAGTGCTCGAGGGATTTTTTAAGAATAGGAATAGGTGTATAAGAGATAAGCGAGAGGACTAGTTAGTCATCAAGGTGCTCCTTGAAGTGATGGGTCTTCAGGCGGCGCTTGAGGACAGCGAGAAACTCCACAGATCTGATTGCACTTCTGCAGGGTAAAACATGCAGGAATGCTTCACTGCTCTGTTGTTTTGCAAATGGCCATGAATTGTTTGATGAAGTGTTAAAAACAAAACTGGAAGATGTTCCATTTGGGTCATGGGAAGTTGGTCTAAACAGATTAGCAAAGCTGCTGGTTTTAACAGAAAACAATCTCCTAGTCAACCAAGCAATCATCCAAAAACAACCACAACCAAACAAGTCTCAGAGTGATGATGTTCAGTGTTTGAAAGGACAGGTTAAAGTGCAGTTATTTAAATGACACTGAAATTGAATGGCACTTTATCTCCCCCTGTGGGTGAAAACCTCCATTGCCGAGCTTTCTCATATTGAATTGGGAAGAAGAGCCCGGCCTAAGATGGTGCTGAAGAAACTAATCATAGTCTTATTCTGTTACTGCAGGACGTTATGGGGAAAAACTTATAAATTTTCAATTGTTAGACTGAAAAAGTCTGACAATAATAGTACAGGTATTTAATAATAATGAATAGTAATAGGAATGAATAGTCATAGTAGGACACATTGCAAATGAGGTGTTTCTAAAATATGTATGCATATGTTTATTAAAATCTCTTAATTTGCATTCTATCGATTTTATTTGATATTATTTCAATCAATTCATTTCCGCTATTACATTTCTACCAGCTGAAAATGGTGCTTTCAAATGATATAATCAAATGTCAAAAAATGACAACAATGTCAATGACAGCTGATGTTTTCATTTATTTATTTATTTTAATAGGACCAAATGAATATATTGATGCATCTATCCACCCATCCATCCATCCATCCATACACACATACATATATACACACATACATATACACTTACATACTTACATACATACATACATGCATACATACGTACATATAAAAATCACTTCACTTGGTATTTTTAGTATCATGGTTTTTTGGTTACTTTTCATTGTTGATGGCTCATGATTTTCTCCAAACCAAACCAGAAAAATGCCCCCACAGCGTAGTCACTAGACTCTTAGCTGCAGGGGTCAGGCACTCAGGCCTGTACTGTTCTGAGGGTACGCCACACATGCACTCACCCAGTTCTGAAGGACATAGTGAAAGATGACTCATCTGTCCACATCGCTGTTTTCCACTTCTTGGTGGGTTAGAGCCTGTGCTTTTCATACTACCAAGCTCTCATATGTGTTTGTCTTTGTACTGAGGGTTTTATGCACTGGAGCCCTACTACAATATCCCTGTATGGTAAGATGTGAAGGGTGAAGGGGTTTTGAGGGATGTATTTGAACTATGTGAAGGAGTGACATCATTGTTCATCTGAAACCCACATTGATGAATTAAACATGCCAGCATATCCCACCACCTACACCTCAGCTTATGTAATAACCCCTGCCTGCGAAAAGCGTATGTGGCTTAATATAGGTTTTTGCGCGCGTGCGCGCGCGTGTGTGTGTGTGTTTACCCAGACGGGTTTGGAGGATTGAGATGACTCATCGGCCTTGCACTTTGTTTTAATCCCCTCCCTCTGACCCCCCTCCAATATACCTGAGAACAAGGCTTTGAAGAACAGTGGAGCAGATATTTCCCCAGTGGTGCCGTAGCACTGCTGCTCTCTCTAGCTGGGAGTAATCCCGCCACCAAATTCCATCATGATTCAGAACTACAACTCATCACACAGTTGTGTCCCCCTCCTTCAAATCCTTCTCTAAAATGACATTTGAGACATTTGAGAGCGCTATGTGAACGAAGTGTATTCGTACATATAAATATTGCTATAATAACAACAACAACAACAAAAATAATAATAATGAGAAAAATAATAATACAGGGGGTCTTCGAGTTATGAAACAGATCCGTTCCTACAACGTCATTCAAAACACACCCTAGCCTAAGTTACTTACCGATCCTAACAAAGTTGTAAAATCATAATCTAGAACATAAAAACTCAACTAAGACACAGAAGAAGGAAAAGGACATAAATATACTGTACTTTTACACTGTAGTGTCCTAATAGAAAAAATGACAAAAAAAATGTGTAAAACATTTTTTTTTTGTCATTTTGTGTATTCTTCCGCCGCGCGCAACCAAACTAGTTATGGCAGTGAATGTCGTAAACTCAAAACGTTGTGGGTCGAGACTGTCGTAACCCGAGGACTCCCTGTAATAATAATGTTTTTGTTATTACTGATGTAGTATCATTATTATTTCATTCATTCATTTTCTGTAACCACTTAATCCTAACTAGGGCATATGCCACCACCTACACCCGGAGCGACTCACTATGGGCTCACCATCATTATTATTATTTTTATTATTATTATAATTATTATTATTATTATTATTATTATTATTATTATTATTATTAATAGTGGTTTAAACATCAAAATATTGTTATTACTCCAACTAATACAAAATGCTGTGATCAGTGTGAAGCGCTGAAAGCCTGTGTTCACACAATATTGTTCTTGTTCTAAGACGAAAGCGCTGTGAGGGCACCCAGAGAAGGACAATGTGATTTCTGTATATTCTGCACCAGTAGTGCCCGCTGTGTGCACTTAAGCCGCAGGGCATGGCGGCACTGAACCCGGCACTGTTTGATCCAGTAAACTATTCCAGTATGATCCCACTGTTCAGCTTGCACTGCTGTTATACTAATGCGTGGATCCTGCTCTCATACTAATTCTGGTGTCTGACCTCAGGGTGTTAGATCAAACCGGTCCTCAGGAATCCCCAGATTGTCCATATTTTTGCTCCAACCCAGATCACAACACAAGAATAGAAACAGAACATGGGCTGTCTAGGGGTCCCTGAGGATCAGTTTGAGAATCACATCACATCTCATAATGGCAAAAGTATATATTTCTGAACACTAGTATTGCTTTTTGTGCCATGTGTGTAGTGCTTTACATTGTCTCATACATTGGATGTCTCCATTCTGTACATTCTGTACTACATTCTGTACTGTCCTCACACTACTGGGAGAGGTTTTTCATTACATCGTTCATCTGACAAAGCTAATCTAAACTAACTCAACCTAACAGGTTGGTCCCTAACAAACAGAGCAATGCTTTAGATTGTTACTAAATATTTAACAGGCTAATCAAGACTTTGACAGTCCTGCAAAAGGCCTACTTCACTCCAGTCATTTAACCTCAGTTCCCACCAGCCAACTATGCTTATGGGCAATATCGTCCATTTTCAGACCTTTCGGGAAAAGGTCAAGCGAACAGACGCAGCTCCTTTGAATGCCATGGCTGAACATAGACTGATTGACCGGCACTGAAACATGAAGGAGTCGCTCTAACTGCCTGTTTGCAAAGCTCGAATGCCCAAACAAAATGCCGAACCAGGAAAGCAAGGCCCAGACGGAGAGGTCTGCAGACACCTGATACAGTCCTCCATTGTTCAAGTGAAAGGCCTTGCGACTGGCGGAGCGGTGTCATGGCCTAGCCTGGCATTTTTGTTTTTCCTGCTCATTCCTGAAACTGGTTGCATAACTAGGCCTACTGGAGGAGGAAGTGGTGTCTGGAAAAGAACAGAGAGTCTTGGCAGCAGAATTTTGAACACAGCTAAGTTAAAAGCCTGAGTTTCCACCTTAGGTCAGTGAGTACGGTCCTTTCAGGCAGAAACACTAGAGGATGTGAAAGCTGTAGGCTAGCCTTTACTCCCCTGTTCTGGTCATTTTAAAGTTTTCATTCTCATGACTTCAGGTCAGGAAGGGTTTATATATAAGTTGATGAGAGTGATGATATGGCTTTATGCATTTCACTCTATGGACTTTTTGTACTATTGGGATGGCTGACCATAACACCAACAGAGACTTTAATGACATAAACTTTAGTGTGGATATACATAAACTCTAATATGGAGCTGGTCCCCCCTTTGCAGCTCTTACAGCTTCCACTCTTCTTGGAAGGCTTTCAACAAGATTTTGGAGTTTCTGTGTGAAATGGAGTGTGTCTGTGCCCATTCACTCTGTAGAGTATTTATGAGGTCAGGCACTGATGTTGGATGAGAAGGTCTGGCTCGCAATCTCCATTCTATTTCATCATAAAGATGTTGGATGGGGTTGAGATCAGGGCTCTGTGCGGGACAGTCAAGTTCTTCCACACTGAACTCATCCAGCCACGTCTTTATGGAGCTTGCTTTGTACACTGGGGCACAGTCATGCTGGAATAGAAAAGGTTCTTCCTTAAACTGTGTCCACAAAGTTGGAAGAATGGTATTGCCCAAAATGTCTTGGTAGCTCTGGATATGAGAGTCTGTTAAAGAATAGATGTTATATAAATTAGGTATAAATGCTAACACTGAAGTGTAACTGCAGCACCACATCCTTCCTTGTAATGAGGGCCTTCTGCATTTCACACGTAATTAAAGAGAACTGTGGACACAGGCGCCCCCTCGTGGATGGTGAAGCTTGTTTAAAGCAAAAAGTATTTGAGTCTGTAAAGATCTTTTTTAGTTATTTTGTTCATTTGGGGCAGGAATGATTGGCTATAACACTGCAAACAGTACTAACATTTTATAATAAGCAATACTGTTACTTTATTACAACTTTATAATTTTCTACTTAAAAAAATATGAATTTTTTAATATGGAATATGGAAATTTACTTTTTGAACTTTTTGTAAAACTGTAACCTGTGACAACGTCAGTACTGGTACAGGACATATAAGGACAACTGTAAGGTCTTATGAGTATAGATATGGGTCACACACAAACACATACAAACACACACATACAGACACACACACACACACACACACACACACACACACACACACACACACACACACACACACACACA
>JBBJLS010000140.1:7886337-7903739 GCA_037577275.1 Bryconaethiops microstoma | reverse complement strand
CACACACACACACACACACACACACACACACACACACACACACACACACACACACACACACACACACACTGCTTTAGCCTGTGCAACACACGACGGCTGCTCTGTCGAGGGGGTCGGGGCGCGTCAGGCGCCAAGAGGGCCGTCAAAGTCCAGCTTCCTCACACGCGACTGCCTGTGGTCACCGACTGCATTCACTCCACCTTGCGCATCAGACAAAAGGAGGACACCTCGGCAGGCGCCTGTGGAGGGGCAAGGGTCAGACATTGTTACAAACACACACACACACACACACACACAGACACACACACACACACACACACACACACATACAAAGGCACATGAAGGTTAAGGCTGTGACCTTCCTCAAGCCTGCACTAAAAATAGACCACTGCACTGAACAGCCAATTAGAACCTGCACTGCTGGCGCGGTGGGCATGGTCAGTCTCATTAATGTAACTCTGGCCTTTCACCGTCAGTTGACCCTCAACCTTCAAGCGAATGGATAGACTTCAAACTCGACAGGCTCTGAATAAAGGCAGTGATTTAAGGTCATCTGAAGGGTCCAGAGATCTGGTGTGGTCCCAGACGTTGTTTTCCCTCCCTCTCACTCTATTTTTTTTTTCCATGTTCAAGCATGCGAATGACTCTTTGTGTAGTCTCCTACTCCACTCAGGAGTTTTTCCTGGACGGGAACTATAAGACAATGGAGACGCCTGGACACAGTAAATAAAACAGGAGCACGCTGTCTCTTGAGCTATATATCAAAACTTAATTGCAACATTTCCATACTTGGGTGTCTTTCGAGTCGTACACATGCCTGTGTTACATAAGGACCAAACCTGGAGCCTTGAAGTTCTGAAGACAATGAGACTTTTAGCTTTTGTGTAAACACATGAATAAAGATGGGCCGGTGTTCCTGAAGCCGCTCAGAGCAGCAGCGCTGATCTTAGATTAGACTCCTCTTTTATTTACTGCGACTATACTGACACAAACAAATCACTGGATGTCTAGGGAGCTTAATGAACTCAGACCATGGTTCATCCTCCAAGAATTGTTTTACACGCTACAAGAGCTCTATATCGAAACATATTGTTTTAAATTTTGGGTGTCTTATGAGTTCTATACATACCTGTGTTACATAATAGACAAGTCTTTCTGAGAGAAATGAAGCTTGTTATCTTCTGTAGTAAACCACAATCAGAAAACTTTATTGACCCCAGAGGAAACTGCTTATGTAATGACTGCACAGACAAACAGAGACACAAAAATAGAGCATAAAATTCAAATAAAACCTTCATGAAAGTACTCGGAAAATAATGATGGGTCTAATTGATCTAACTAATTTTTACACTTGATTGTGGCTTGATTTCGACACTCTTATCTATGACATGAGACTCGGTTTGGGCTCGGGATTCTGAGATTTGGACTTGGACTCAACTTTAACAGTCTGAATGTATTTTGGTGCAAATAATTTCCTCAATTTAAAATGACTTCAATTACTTGAGCATGTATCTCATTCCTTAAAGAGTTATCCACCGTAACATAATCATTGGTGGCTGCAGGATGAGTGGTGTATGAATCAGGAGAAAGTTTCTCTAAACTTGTAAAGGCTAAGACAGTAAAATTTACATTTACACTGCATCACAAAAATGGAAGATAAGCGGGACATGAGCCCCAGTTCATTTTTCTGTTTCTGTCTTGTATCAGGTGAGTTGATTTTGTGAATTTCTGGCTACCTGGCCAGTATTAAACGGACCTTCCTGCTTCAAAACTAGCATTAGCCTAGTTTAGCCTCTGTCTTCATTGCAGGGCTAAATCAACCTAACCGATTCTGTTCTGTTCTATAATGGGAGTCTTCGACCTCAGACTTTGTATCCAGATGATGAACCTAGATTTTGTAATCATCCCCTGCGATTAGCGGGTTGTGGGTTTGACTTCCAGTGGCACCTCTGGGGTTCCCTTGAGTAAGGTACCGTCCCCACACACTGCTCCGCAGGTGCTGCGTCGCTGGCTGTCCACTGCTTCACTTGGCAAATGGGTTAAATGCAGAGAAAGAATTTCACACTGTTCACACTGTGTGCTCTGGTATGTTCAAAACTATAAGGTTCACTTTACTTAATTAAACTGTTAACGTAACCAATCAAGTATCTGGTGTCAGTCATACTAGCGATTACAAAATCCGGGACTGCAATGAAACTTGACTCCCTGAAGAGATTCACATTTTCACATCATTCATAACACTGATTATATACTGTACATAAATAATCTTAATTAAGTATACAGGGAGTCCTCGAGCTACGACACAGATCCGTTCCTACAACACAGATGTAACCTGAATTTTGGAGTAAGATGAAACACACCCTAGTCTAAATCACTTGCCGATCCTGACACAGCTGTAAAATCATAATCTAGAACATAAAAACACAACTAAGCCACAGAAAAAGGAAAATCTAGTTTTAAAGGTCTGTTGATCCAGTTTCAGTCCCCCCCAGTTTCAGCTGATTCGAGTAGGGACCTGGGACTTGATCTTGAGGGTCAGATCATTTAAACTTGACCCGGACTTGAGAGCTGCTGTTAATCTTAAGCTGACTAAACACAGTGGTATACACTGACGTAGGCATATGCAACTTCATTATCATGTTTTTAAGTTGTTTTTATTCTGGAAATACCAGAGGTTACCGGAGTCATTTCAAGTACACTGTCAAGTACAGCATGAGCCGAAGCCTGAGCAGATAAAAAACCTGACATCTTGTTATTGTCTTTTTCATTTATAGTAAAAACAAACAGCCTACAAAGGAATTCCAGCAGACGGATAATCCTTACACAGTGGTAATGAGTTCATGACAGCCGAATGTTCTCCCTTGCCCTGAGCTGATAACTCTCTTTTTTTGAGCTTATTTATAGAGAACCTTACTCATAAACACAGATAACTTGTTTTGTCATGAGAAATCTTAGGGGCATATTATATTCAGGGCATATCACATTAAGCTTGTTCTCAGAAACAGTTTCATCATTTCCAGGTCAAAATTCAAGAATGCCCGGAACGCTGGTTCAGTTGCTAATTACAGGAAAAAGAACGTGATATTGAATGAAAAATTGCCCAATGAATTTGTGAAGGTGTGATAACATTCTCAAGCATGTGCACACATGCACACACACACACTATCATCCTGTGCTCCTGCTGAGGTCTTCTGAAGCGCTTCCCACCGTGCTGTGTGTGTGTTTGATGATGTTATCCTAAATTCTTCTGTTTTTTCCACGACATCCTGAACAGTGGTGGATAAAGGGCCCCTGTGTAAAAAACAGAGTTAAAACAGAGACACTCTTTCAATATATTACTAGAGTAAATGCAAGCCCCTTATTTATACACTTTATGGACAAAAGTGTTGGGACACCTGACCATTATACCAACAGAGATTTTAATAATATTGCATTCAAATACACAGACTTTAATATGGAGTTGGTTCCCCATTTGTAGCAAAAATAGCTTCTTCTCGGAAGGCTTTCCACAAGATTTTGGAGCTTCTGTGGGAATTTGAGTCCATTCTGTAGAGCATTTATGAGGTCAGGCACTGATGCTGGCCTGGCTCGCAATCTCCATTCTAGTTTATCACAAAGGTGTTGGATGGGGTTGAGGTCAGGGCTCTGTGCGGGACAGTCAAGTTCTTCCACACTGAACTCATCCAACCATGTCTTTATGGACCTTGCTTCAGTCGTGCTGGAAAAGAAAAGGTTCTTCCCCAAACTGGGTCCGCAAAGTTGGACGCATTGCGTTGTCTGACCACTGAAAGTAAGGGGCCTAGCCCAAAACCCTGGAAAACATGTGTCCCAATACTTTTCCATATAGTGTATTTCTATACAAATATGAAAGTACAAAAGTGTTCGTTTTAATTTATTTAAGTCTCTGATGTAAAACAACTGTAAGGTATTATAGTTATATTCGCCTAATGACATGTTTCTACTATAGTTTTTTTTTGGATGTGAACCCATACCTGATAAACAGGGTTGAAAGAAACGGCCAAACTTCTCTGTCATTATTGTTCAGAGTTGCAGCTGCATGCCTGTGAACAGCTTTCCAGCTCATATATAGAGGCAACAGGTCAAAATATAATCAAGCGGTTTGTCCATTCAAGAAGCATATGAAAACGAAACGTTCACAAAAAGGAATAGTTTATAGTTATAAACAATGTTAGGACTGGAAGGGATGCACAATGATTTCAAAATCATATAATTACCAGCAGATAATTGGTTAACAACATACAGCTCCGGAAAAAATTAGAGACCACTGCAAAAATGTGCAGTTTCCGTCACGTGTTATCTCCTTCTCCTCGCACGCAGGGCAGGCACACACGTACCAAGGATAGTTAAAGTGCATCGTGTCCTTTTATTTCAAACTGAAAACAAAACAAAACCAAACAGGCATGTGAGCCAAACTGAAGAACTATAGGTCCTAAAACAAAGGGAGACAGGAGCAAAACAAGATCATGTGAACGGTTGACCGACAACTGAAAACTAAACACAAAACCCTTAAATAAGTGAACACAAAACCCAACCACCAGTAAGCAAAGACAAACACTCAATACATAATAACACCCAGCTGTGACTAACTCCAAACCCCAACATAGAAACTTAAACACTGCCTCGAGGCCTGACAGTTTCTCAGGCTTTATCTTTTATAGGGGCAAGTATTGAACTGAACAGCTTTGCCTTCGTTTTTAGGAACTGCTGACAATATTTCCCGTAAATTCCAAGTAAAAATATTGTTCTTAAAAGCACAATTTTAAAGGAAATGACCAAACATCAAAATAAAAGAAATGATGCAGTGTTTACAGAACTTGAATAATTCAAAGAAAACAAATCTCTTGTTCATCCTTAAACAAAATGGCAATAATTATCTTTGACGTACTTCTAGTATTGTTTTGCCATCCAGCTGGTCACATTGCAAGAGGAAAGTGTTGATTACAGCAGGGGTTTTTATCTTTTTTTTTCACTAAATAAGATGTGATTCAGGTGATCACTAATCAGTACCTAATGAAACAGAATGAGGTCCTTGTGTAAGAATTTAACAGACACTGGCATGGAATGGTTGTCATACTCAAGAGATAAAAAAATTAATTACAGTGGTCTCTTATTTTTTTCAGTCATCAGTCAGACATTTAGATGTTTCTGATATTTCATGATATATTTATTGAGCTCTGGAGGAGCAGAATAGTCAGGTAGAACTTGGTCTCTCTACTATAATGTCTGTATATTATTAATTTTACTGCTTTTTATCTAATAGAGATAAAGGCTACATTTCCTGATAGCGCTAATCTAGATAGATTTAGTCTCAATATTTTGTTATGTATCGGCATCAACAGGTATCAACATTTCAATACTCTACACATTTCAATACAATACTGGACACGCAGTTACTACAGTGAACAACAGTGAAACCAGGCAGGGCAGGTGCATCCATATAGGTGAATGAGGCAGTTGCCTAGAGCGGCACTTGAGTAAGTCGACACCAAATTATTCTGTCATCCATGTGGAACTTCATCACAGGCCATCATTTATCTCCCAATGCGTGGGCTCTGAAACCCCAAAAACGCTGTTTTCTAATGGCATCTTAGCAACTGAAACACACAAGAGGTGAAGTGCAGTGTATAGGATATTATGAACATCACCAATAAACCTAAGGAAATCACACAAAGTGCATCTTGTTAAAGTTATGTGACTAAGTTAGTTAATCAAGCATTAACATTTAGTCAGTTCTGACCCCTGGCAACCATATAGACTGCTTCAACAAAATATCTTCACTTTTTCTAACGGCTTGCTGATATATTTTATTGCTGCAAAAATTTACATCAGTCTGTTTATCTTACCTGTAAAATAAGAGAAGGTTGGAACACGTTTGATTGAATTGTGCTGAAAACAAAGTGTACATTTTCATTTATAGCAGAGATGTGTAAGTAGATTGTTTAAAAATGTATGCTTTAAAAAAAGGAATAAATTTACTCAGCAGAAACAGAGATGTGTCGTGTGCCCCACTCTTTCCAACCCAAATGTGTTATATATATTTTTCATATGTTCTTGATATACTTTTATTGATACCCAGATTTGGATATTATGTGGTTTGTTAAAAATCAGTAGTACCAAAAGATAATAGTGAGATAAAAACTCTTTTAGTCATTCTTAGTATTTATTGACTTATTATTGTCCACCACTGGATTTAAACTCTTTTAAACTTTACTGAGAGGATCAGAAATCTATCTAGAGAGAGACATGGTGACACACACACACACACCCACACACAGCTATAACCAGTGGAAACCTCTGTTTCACTGCCCCAGGCCACTGATTAAATTTCTCCTGTGTGTCTCCATTGTCCTGATCCATTAATCTCCGAGGGCCTGTGTTTAGCCTAATGAGCCCTGTGCTCGGTGAAAGCCCTCGGTGACTTACATTGTCTGCTAAACAGAGCTGAGGCATCAACACAGGATACTTTGCCCACAGTCTACTGTATTCAGGGCTCATTTTAACGAATACTTTGATCAGTCAAACGGAGACGGCCTGTTTCAAATTTCAGCTCCAAGGTCTATTTGAGGACATTCCATTTCTATCACTCCGTGTGGACACCACTCCCTGATTGGATGGAATCAGGCCGGGCAGCACAACCTCACATCCTGACCTGGGCCTGGCCAGTGCGGCACTGTAATAAACGGCTCCTGCAGCAAGCAAACCACGTATTGAACCGGAAGCTCTATAAATATCTCTCTCTCTCTCTCTCTGTCTCTGTCTCTCTCTCTCTGTCTCTCTCTCTCTCTCTCTCTCTGTCTCTCCTTAGGGCGGCGGCTCCTTGTATGGGATTCGGTCCAGAGCTGCTGACAGGGTAAGGCGGGCACACAGTGGCGCTGTCATTCTGCACGTCCACCCCACCACAGAACACGAATTGTCATGTTTACACAAACGTCTGAGCGAAGTGCTTTCGAGTTAAAATATTTTATTCCTCTCAGATAAACGAGTACATGTTCAGAGGGTGAAGTGTTTTTGAATAACAAGAAATGACTCATAATTGGCACACTGTAATGGACTTTATTCATTTTAGTCACATGTCTAAATTTCATGATCAAATTTGAGTTATTCTGGATATAATTATATCTTCTTTCTTCATGTTCTACAGCTTTCTCAGTCATTTTAGAATCAGTTACCGATCTGTTTGTCATTCGAAATGTAAACACATCTAATATTTCATTTTTCTTTAGTGCTTCCTATTAATTATTGGCTTTCTATAAAGCTGCAAAGTACCAATATGATATTATTTTGAATATGAATCTGCAACAAAAATGGTTTAATATGATTAAAAATACTGATTCCAAACATTTAAATACTAGTATAAGAGAATACAATGATAGTAATAATACAGTAATATGGAAAATACAAAATACTGGGCAAAAATACTGATCTGCAACCTGTGAAGTACTGTATCATATCATTTTTCACATTTATCTGTACAGGTAACCACTTTTTTGTATTGTTTTATATAAATAATACAGTACATCCTGGCCAAATTGCATCCCTCTGGCCAGATCTGATGTGTGAGCAAGTTGTTCTCACTTCTTTTAAATTGTATTTTAATGTGAAACCATTAAAAAAGGATAAAACACTGACAAACATGTAAAACACTACAGAACATGTAGAGAATATAATCCTCAGAAAAAAAGCATTTCAGAACAGTGACAGACATTTTTTATCCATTCTTTATTGATGAACAGAATCCATTTTTCCTCATTTTGACCACACAATTTCCACATGTACTGTGCTTGCCAAGATAACTGTGGAGTATATGCACTATTTCACTGGGTTTAATAACACAATTCTTCCTTAGATACTGCATTCAAGTAACATATTCTTCATTTTAAATTATATTACTGAGAATTTTGTGAATTAACCATGCCCGACGTGGGTTAATTCCAGTTTTCGCTTTCAAAGATACACACAAACTGCTTGAGCACTAGTGGAAAATATTTAGACTGCTAAATGTGTGTGAGTGAGTTACATGGCCACACAATCAGCTGCTTATGAATAGTGATTTTGAATTTTACATGGTTGTTTGGAAAGATTTATTATAAACTCTACTATAGGATTTGTGATATTCTGCGTTGCACATTTTTAAGTTGTCCGTGAAAAGACTCATTATTAAGCCAGTGTCAAAGAGTTAAAAGCATGTATTAGGTATAAAGTGTACAAAGTGTGTGTGGCTGGTGTGTGGGGCTCTGCAAAAATCTGAACTCTGAGCCACATATGATATCTATTAGATGAACTCTGGTGTAGTCATTAAAATAGTGAGTAAGCTTTGAATAACTCAGCCTGTCTGGTCCCTCAAGCTTGGTGTGTCTGGAGGGGGCGCCACTGAGGAGAGGGGGCCTAGTGTCTGACGTCTGCCGGGCAGAGACTAAACAATCAGCGGAGCAGTGAGAGAACGTCTGCAGGCACTGATTCAGAATACGCAGCAACCCAAAGCACGTTCAGCACAGTCTACTCACTTACACTGTCTATTAAAACATCATTACCAATATTCATTCAGGGTTTATTTTCAGATCGTTAATGAAGTTTCAGCAAAGGAGCGGCTGAGTAATGGGCTCGGTTGTGACTAATGGACTGAATGCATCGCTGATACATAAAAGACCGCGGGACGGCAACACTGGTCAAGTTTTATTGCAAAATGTTTTATTGTTTTATTTCAATCGACAGCAGATTATTTACAGAAGAGCTATTGTACATAAATAGGCAAGTTATAAATTCCAGCTGTCTGCTGATACAAAATTAAAAAAAGAAAAGGAAAAAAAACCCATATTATACACTATCTACATGTGCCACTTTTTGTACAGCGACGGTTAAGGAGGATTGTCCGAAATCCATTCTGTGTCGGAGAAGGAGTCGTGTTCTGCATGCAGTCGCTGAGCTTCATGGACATGTTCGACAACACTTGTCTTAAAAGCGTCTCTGACTGGGTGTTACATGTCACATACGCGTGCAGGTCAGAGTGGCTTCAACAACTCACCTCCTAAGGAAGGAACAGGTGGGCTTTAAAGGGGGGAATGTCTGCTGTATGACTTCCCTCTTGATATGGCAATATACTTTAATAGCATTAAATCAGTCCCATTTCCTAAAAGACATACTCCAGCATTTTTCAGCCTGTCCTCTTTCTGCCACACCTGTACCCAAGCAACCACTCACCGCCTCCTATTCAATGTGTGTTTACTCGGGTTTTGGGATGAAATCATTGACTGTGGAGATCGGCAGCATGCAAGAGAGATCAGGTGGAAAAATGCGATGAAGTATTTCTTTAATGACAAGGCTTAATCAGAGACCATTATTTCACTCAATCACACTTCAACCTCTCAACACACCACTCCTCCATTCAGGGCACATGAACGCTCATACAAACTCAAAATGGGTCAACCACTCTCAAACACTTACAGTTAGGTCTTACGGAAATTGTAGCACTAGAAACAGGAGTTATATAGTCGAATGCATATTTAGATACACCTCAGCGGAAACTGCTGAGGATCCCCATTCACTGTGCAAACCAACACAAGAAGAAAAAAAATTATAACATTTTCTTTAGAGCCCTGATTAGGAATTGCAGCACAAGGACTTGGCCGTCTTTGGTACTGCTTTGTATTTTATCCCTAACACGAGAACATAAGAAGTTCTGGATTTTGCAGTTTCTGGTAGGTGCGATAGTAGGTGACCAATCAGTTACAGTGAAGGTGTTTTTCCCTGCACAAAGTACTGGAACCGTTGGAACTGTGCTTTTTTTTCCCCATGTGCTATTCATTATGAAACCAAATGCCTTAATTTTACTTTAAGGCAAAAAGTGCACAGATTAAGGCTGATTAAGGGGTAAAACTACTGAATTTTCTCCCTACTTTTTCAAATTTGCCCCTCAAATAATAGAACCTCCTGAATTAACACCTTAAATGTAAGATTAAGGGGTTTCACATTCATGCCTTAAATCTAATTTTAAGGTAAAATTAAGGGGTCGGTTTCACAAATAAACGGCCACTTAATTCAAATTAGGGGTTTGGTGAATTTTCAGGGGTAAATTAAGGTAGTGTTAAACACATTTTAAGTACATTGTGTTTCGCAGTAATTAGTGCAGTAGAGGTTTCAGTATTATATTTCAGTGCTTGCTCAAAATTGGTACCAAGAAGGTTAAGTAGTACTTGATGTCTTTTGCAACACTTGTAGATTAAGCTAACAAATTCTTTACTCTTTCAGGTGAAGATAAAGTCACCAAGCACTGTTGCATCAATTAAAGCACCAGAATGTAAATCAGAAGGGTATGTTGATGCATTTATTGCAATTGTAAGAGTTTACTAAGGTACGCTACCTTATTTTGAGTGATTTTGCTCATATTTTCCCACTCATTAGAGAACAGTTTTTGCTTTGCCTAATTCTACATGATTGTGAGATATGTGTGTAAGTTTAGAAAAGCTCTCGATAGCTAATTCCTGCTGACTCATGTAGCGATAAGCTACAGTAAGAAGATGAAGCTAACATTAATGAATCAGTTCATTCTCAAGAGAAAAAACTGAAGCTCTGACTGACTACACAAGTTGGTGTACAAACAGACATCTGTGTGCTCACGCTGAACAGAGCAGTATTCAGTTTTACATCAGGCATTAAGCAAGACAGCTAATTAGCCAAATGACATGCTTTAGAGGGATAACAGTCCCACCTGTCTCAAGCAGGTGTAAAATGAAATAAAACTAGAACTGTGAGTTTTAGTTGGTTCCCATCTGGGTCAGATCATGTTTGTGTGGTGGTAAAAAATGCCCTTAACTACCAGCAATCAAAATCCACAACTGGAAATTGGATTCAAGATATAGATTTATAGATCTCTGCCATAGTAAAACCACTTTTGGTTCCATAAAGAATCTTGGTTCTTTTAAAAAATCATGAACCGCTTAAAATCAGAGTTCTTTAGAGAACCAAAAATGTTTTTTTGGCAGTGCTCCAAGAACCCTTTCTGGCACTTCTATACTTTAAACTGGAAGAGTGCATCACAAAGTCATAGCGGTGCGTGTCCTGCTAACAGAGCAGGTGTTCTTTACACGGAGGAACTCCGTTTGAAGATTGCACATGAATTTTTAAACTGTTCTAAACATGGATGAGGGCCACACCTAGCCTGCAGGGCTATTTTTGGCAAATCCTGATCAGGGCTTTAAAATTGAAAATAAATAAATAAATAACAGCAACCAGAAACATGGCGATGTGGGCTCACCCATAGTCCGCTCTGGTAGAAAAGGCATTTGAAAATAGTTTTGATCACATTCCAAAAAAAATAAATCAAACACTGTTAATGGAATTCTTATGCAGATCACATAAAAAACACTGAACAATGAGCTGCACATATGCACAATATTGGACACCTGTTTATAACGTGCCAGGAAAAAAAACAAGGGTCCGACTGATGACATCTTCTCATGACATCCAACTTCAGACAATTTCTGAGACGAAGCAATCAGTGCCGTAAAATTTTATAATAGCCTACATACCTACACTACCACACACATACATACAAACACGCGGAAAATATGCCCAAAAAAATGACTATCTTTCATGACACAGCCGGAAGGAAAATTTTCACAGAACTCAAATACTTGGTCCTCACACCAGAAACCCACTAATCTTTAATGTTAATTGACATTATTTTAGATATGCAGAAAATACATCAGGAATTCACCTCTCGCTCTCTTCCTTTGTTCTCATTTTCTAACAATTCACATTAATAAGCACAGCTGAGCCTTGCTTAAAATAACTTTTTTGGTCAATCTTTTTTTTTTTTTTTAAGGTAGCAATGCCCAGAGCAGCTATTTTATAACTGGTGTTTTAATCACTACGGTAATTGCACCATATTAAATAAACCAGTTAAAATAATTCAACAAACCATTATAAGCTGAATCAAGAAGTGTAGCTGTGACAAAGGCAAACAGCAGTAACAGCATTAACATATTAACTAATAATGGCTTCAGAGCTCTGGCAAAATGCACTAGTGCAACCCTTACACTCTGCTTGCTTTAAACTGCAGTGAAAACCGTGTTCTGCCTGTGTCTGACAGCGTCTGGTCGCTGTTTCGGCAGAATCAAGACCTTCTACACTTAAACGTTTCTCACTGGAGAGGCCAACTTTAGTCCACAATAGTGCAGAACAGTAAGGGATATGTTTTGTCTCTCTGTCTTAATCCTCTTCACAAGCACTGAGTCATCTAGCAAGACACTCTAGTAACACTCTCGTGCTAAATATGTGGATGAGAAGCTACAATCAGACCATTCAACAACCTGGTAAGGCTTCCTTCTCCTCCATTTATGTCATACTGGCGCCCTCTACTGGGTCCCATTTGGTACTGAAGGTGAACAATGACAGTTACGTAAGTTGGGGAATAAATAAATGGTAACAGCCACCCAGTGCCTCCACCAGCACGAAATCTGAACCAACATAAGGGGACAAAAAATGTCTGGAGACAACATGCTAACCAATAATCAAACAAGCAACATTTCACATAAATAGATACATGAATTATACAGGAATCATGGATTTTTAAAAAATGGCTCAAACCGAGCAATAAGAAAACACTTTGGTTTAAAGAATGACTAATACATTAGCAGAAATGCCATGAAATACCATGTGGCATAAGTCACTTCTTTTTTCATAAAAAGTGATTTTTTTGTCATTTGAAGATACATAAGTTGCTTAAATCATAAAAATAAAAAAGGTAAACGGGTGCATACTCCAACCCCATTGCACGGCCATTACATTTTAGATCAAATGTCTGTGGTCTATTACCCATCTAAACTGAGTGAAACCTATCTGAATACAGATTTTTACGCAAATATGTCAATGAATACAATCAACAGCATTTTACATGAACTGGGAAATGTATATAATTCAGTGTATATAAATGTATATAATCAAGTCATACATTGATTATTGTTCAGTACGTCATAAGTCATTACTGAACTTATATTTCCTTTGACGTGCCATTCAAGAACTGATACAGGTTCCGGATGGACTAGCCAGTTGGTGATACAATTTCTAATTTGGACTTTAAAGTGGAATTAATGGAATTTGGCTAAATGTCTATGTAATGTATTTAAATAGTTAGAATGTAAAAAGTCATTTAGAGAAGATGATTGTGAAATGTATCATACTGAAGAAAGATACACAGTCTGAATTGTTATAAAACAGAAACCAGGCATCTAATGCGTCTAAAAGCTGGGGCAATATATGGCAATTTAGGACACTATATGAAAATGCCCAAAGACAAATAACTGGAATTCTATTTTCCTGTATTTTCATAAAAAAGGCTCTGAAGATGTGTAGGTTCACTGGTTTTGGATAGTAAGTAAAAATGACTATATTTGTGTTAACACTGTGATCCCTGGTTCCATCACTACCACTTGAAAGGATTCTGAGTTGGTAACTTCTACGACAGTTTACCATTTCATATCCAACCACTCGATGACTATTTTTATTTTACATCTTAACAACCAAATGATGGTTGATTTTTAAAAATGGTGGAATTCCTCTTTAAATGCTAAAAAAGTATTTCAAAAGTCCTTTATTACTAACAACAAATCCATAGACTTAAACTTAACAGAATGGTTTATAAACAGCTAATAATCACCAGAGCTATATTTATGAGTTATCTTAATGAAAAACTAGATGAAGTCCTTTACCATTTTTAGTGAATGTGCGATAGACAGCAGTGGTTTAAAAAGTCGCTTAAAAGGTTAATGTTGTCATTGCACACTGTCACATTCAAGTCTGTCCTTCCACTCGAACCAACATGGCAGTACCAGTGAATGAAACTGCCTTCCCTTTAAATCATCTTTTAAAAAAGCTACAAAAATAAAACCCATAACAAACATAAAAACAACAACAGAACAACCATTCCTGATTCTTTAGGGCTCTTCTTTTTAGCACAGTCCCAAACACTCAGGGACCCAGTCAATTCTGAACACGGGGAAGAAAACATCAGCAGTGCAAAATACAAGGTCGTACACCTCAGCAATATTGGCAAGGAGACAGTGGCCATTTTCTTATTGGCATTTGCTGAAGCGAGGGCTGCCTCGAAAGAATTAGATTGTGAAAATCACAATATTCAGGTCTGGGGGATGGAATCACTTCACTGAGTGGAGAAAAGGTGCACAGTAGTCTACAAGGACCTATTAAGCAGCATTGCACCATTCTGCAAGGACACGGACCAACTTCACACTGGGTTTCACATAAAACAAAGGCTGCAGTCATGCCTTTAAGGCCTGAGGTAAAAAAGGAAAGAGAGTCTGCATATGCAATCTAGCCTCTTGGAAGTCATATGGACTATAGGGATATTCAAAACCTATAGTGACACGACTTAACATCAGATTACGTACAAACCAAACCAAGTACTTTTCTGTAAGGGCCCGCTAACAAACATAATCAATCACCACATTCGCTTAAGCCAATGAGTCGGAACTCTGAGCAAGGTAGGTGCGATACAATGCTGGTGATACAGTAGGAACTCAAGTGGGTTAGGGTGTAGCTAGAGGGCTAATGATACCTCTGGATTAGAAAGGCTAATGATTTTGTAAAGCCAAAATCAGGAACTGCTGTAAACAACAGACTCATTTTTGGCATGACAAGCAATTTTAAAATAAGCAATTTTAAATAATATGTATGATTACAATGAAGCTAAGTCTTAGTCAGTCCATCTCAGAAATACCTGATTCGGGCTTTAAGCTTAGTTAGTACGTCAAAAAAATACCTAATTTCCAGTCCAACATTCCATTATTTGCTCAAATGAATTAGCCAATTCTTCCTATTAGTCAATATTGTCTAAATAGCAGATTACGTTTGGTCTAAACATGGCATAAACTAGATCACATCACTTACAGGAACAGTTTAGCCAAAAATGCTAACATGGTTGACAATAAATGCAAGCTAGCAAGGTAGAAAAGCCAGCAGTTAGCATTGTTATGATAACTGTTGACTTTTATGCCCTGTTAGCTTCCATCCCTTGCTAGCAATGCTATCATTTTTGACCAAATTATCGATTTAAATTTTTTAAAAAGTAGATAATAGCATTTTTTATTGTAACTCATACTGTTGTTGTTCACAAGGGACATCATGCTAAGTTGCCTGAATGTTCCCCTGCTGCTGAAAACAATGGCATTTTCCTCATCCAACACTCTTGACCTCTTATTAAAGTTAACTACTATATAGTTCAATACACTTTTATAAGTAATATTTTTGTAATATTTTGTTGTGCTTCCTAATGCACAGGTTTCGCCTTAATCTGGATTAACTGAATGAGTCCTTGGTTGTAAAATGTAACAGATTGAGCACAGTGCCACAGCAGTACCCCAACATCATCCACGGATCACACACTGTTTAGGTCCAGGAGAGTTCCCCACATTTAGAAAGTGCAAAGCATAAGCCGTTTGTTCTTAAGATAATATAGATACTGTAAGTAGAGCATATCCACACCGCTATTCTGCTGCTGTAAAATGTAATCATCACACAATTAGGAATGGTTAAGGATGTCCAGTTCGTTATACGTGATAAGCAGTCGGCATATGGAACTTTTCATTAGTCCTCAAGTGCTAGCTCTGGCTCTGGCTCTATGGCCTTTGCTCAACAGTTGCTGAAGTTGAACAACACCATATGATACAGTTTGGACAGAAAATACTTCCCGGAAGTGCAATGGAGGAACAAACAAATATGGACAAAGGTCCATATACGACAGAAACTTCAGCTTTCCATTATCGGTTCCCTGTAGGTCGTAAAGGCAGTTGGCACATTGATTGAGTTTCTGTAATTGACCAGCGACCACCGCTGTGCTGCTTTTGATCCAGAGAGACTTCCATCCTCTGTGAGCTGCCCTTTCGCAGGCCTGCACGGAGGTCCATTATGCCCAGTGGCCCACGAGACACCTTTTTTTAGCCTGTGACACGGCCTGCATATCCTCTACGCCGAGCCTGAACTAATTAAACCTTCTCTATTACCTTAGCCACACCCACATCACACAGGCTCCACCCCATACGTCTCACTCTGCCTCTTTTGCCAGTTGTTTGGATGTGCAGTACCCCAGTTACTGAATGTGTCTGTTCAAAGTGTGGCCAGGACGCGGGAGAAGGAGATGATGACGGTGAGAGTGGTCTGGCCCACCCCAAACACCAGAGCTTCCAGAGGAGCCATGTCTTTTCCCGCCACTCGATATACCCATGCCACCGCCGCACCTGAGAACACAGCACAACACAAGATCAGACCGCAACGTATCACTAAGAATAAAAAATTTAAAAAAACCTCTGACACTGGGTAAATCTGTTGATCTGGGATGTAGCAGGTTTGTAGCTAAAACAGAAGGTGATCTTGTGCCAAGATCAACACTCTGGATAAAGTTTTCCCTGAAGCAGTGACATTTACCAGACAACAAATCACGCTGCAACTCAAGCAGGCACTCACATTTTGCATCTTAGTTAAGAGGTGAAATATTCACAACATAGACCAACAAACCCCATATTCCTCCCAAAAAGTTGGGACACTTTCTAAAAATTCAATAAAAACTAAAATCTGTAATTTAGTAATTCACCTGTATTTAAGAGGTAAGAGTACAAGGAAAAGAGTTTCAGTGTTTTCACCGGTAAACTCAACTCTATTTAGTAAACATAAAGTTTGCCAGTAAAAATACTGAACAAGTGAAGTGAATTACCAAATTACAGATTTGAGTTTTTATTGCATTTTTGGAAAGTGTCCCAACTTTTTGGGAAATGGGTTTTGTATGTATAACTGTGTTAATAATTCTAATTTGTCTTAATTTGTTTACATTACACAACCTCATATTTTTTTAACTTTACACTGCATACATTTCATGAATGATGGACCAATTAAATTGGTCACAATTTTCTTTACATTTTTTTACAGATGTTAAAGAGGAGCAAATAGACTTGGATCAGTGTTAAAGGCTTTTCACATAGCAAATAACAAAATCAGCCCATAAATTTCTCTTCACTTCCCTTTTAAAACCTCATAATTCTACCTTTCAGCACACCTTGTCATCACTTGTTTCACTCACATGGTGATTGCAGCACTAGTGTTCGTCTAGTGTAGACTGTGCCACTGTTTTAAACACAAAAATAAGACTTGCTAAAAATGAAAATAGAAACATAGATGTCAACTTAAGAATGAGGCACTCTTGTATTTTTTCCTCAGCAAAAACTGTCCTTTCACTAGATGACACCAACACAATCTTCCACTACAGTAATTTACCTTTAATGCAGATGAAAACATGCTTCGAGTTTCAAGTTTCAAGTTTTATTGTCATATACAGATAACAATGTAGCATCATTACCTGTAATGAAATTCTTAGGCTC
>JBBJLS010000140.1:7861427-7886237 GCA_037577275.1 Bryconaethiops microstoma | reverse complement strand
GTGTGTGTGTGTGTGTGTGTGTGTGTGTGTGTGTGTGTGTGTGTGTGTGTGTGTGTGTGTGTGTGTGTGTGTGATGAAATATCCAAAGCTGCATCATACTGTCAGCACTGCCCCGGCTGTGTAACAGAACCTGGTTTAGGGCCATGTTTAGAAACCCCAAACGGACCAGCTCTCCCAGCCCCAGCACAAAAGCCTGGAAGGATCTTTTCCATAAATAACCCACAGGAGGTCGATCTTTAACCACATCGCTATGGGCTTTTTGTTCGGCGCTCCAGACCATTCTGGAATTCTCCCTTTACAAGAATGGTCTGGGACTGAGGGAGTAGATCCATCACTGTTGACCAACATATAAAAACAAACACAGTTCACTGAGAAAAGTGCACAAGATATGTAGCAGTGTATTGGTGTGTGGAGTGTGTGGAACTGTTCTTCATCTCATAAGAGTTCACTAACAGAGAATCCAAAATAATAACCACTAAAATACTTCACTTTAGTCGATATAGTAACCAAAGCTGATCTTTTTAGGATCTGTATCCTTATAGGTGAAAGAAGTACATTTTTATTTGTCTTGATTTGTAATCCCCAGTAATTGTGGACCATTTCAATTTGTCTTTTTATCATGAAATGTTCACACAATGGTTCACAGAGGTTCTGATATGAAACCAGTGACATATAAACTTGGTTTAAAAATACTGTATGTGGTTTTCTTTGTCTTTCACTAAGGCAGATGCATGTTCATGCACAGATAGTATGTATGTACATGACCTAGTTGATGTAGTGTGAGCAGTGGATTAATGACACGCAAGAAGACAGAGAGAGACAAAGTATAAAGGGGCGTGTGACCGAAGACCCTTTAATCTCAACCAAACAGAGTGTCTCACACTACAAAATGGAACTGTCATGACTTTACCAAGCATCATCAATCACATATCACACTCACACACACACACACACACGCACACGCACACACACACAGATTCACAAAGTCAGAGCACATTGAAACAAAAGGAGAAATTCAGCTCAAATTAAGTTCAAATTAAGTTCTGATCAATTCCACATTCATACATAAGTAATATGTAAATAATCTGTAACTAACAGAACTAGTGTGTCACTAGTACTTTAAGACATGATTTGTCAATTCTGGATGCTTTCAACACATACATGTGTCATTAACTCTAAAACTGGCCTACACATTAATGAAAGAAAATGCATTTATGTTGAAAAAGATTTTTTGTTTTATTTGACTTGCATTACTTTCATAAAGTGTGGACACTGATGGATAGAAATACAGAGCATTTCTGTTCTAAGAGAGAAAACATAAAAAAATGGATAATTATGTTTTTACCAAACTCAGATCTCCAACAGAGTTTCCAGATAAATGACACATTAACTATGTCTGAATCAACACAACATGTGTTGTTTCTGAGCACACTAACAAGAGCTGAAATTGTTGAACATGTGTGATTCATAACACATCTATCAGTGAAGAAAAGCAGATGTGTTTGGTATCATTTCAATTTGATTAAGTTTTTTGTATAGTCTTGTTTCAGGGAAAGAAAAAAAACTCTTAATGCTTTCGCCATTTGTTTTTGCATTTGTTGACCTTAAAATCAAGAAAAGACACTAAAATAGGGAAAATACACTTTAAAGCAAATACAATACAGAGAAAACAAAAACGCTACTGTCACAAAACAAAACATGACTTACATGTAAATATAATTACTTATACAACTATGTACATTATAATGTAATGGCATTTGAATAGCAAAACAACACTAAGACTAATAACTCTTCCTATAACTCTAGCCTTAGAGACTTGATAAAATAGTGGATATAACCTTTAAAATGTGAAAGCCCTTTTGTCTCCCAAACGGCACAGAGATTCTTTGCAGTCTGGAGATCCATGTGAACAAAAGTGAAAAAGTGGCCCCTTACGCAAAACTGCAAAGCTATTACAGATAAGACGGATCCAAACAATCAGACAATCACCTCTAAAGAGCTCGGTTTGATGTACTGGTAAGATGGTGGTGATATATTAAAGCAAAAGTGCTCGTAGTTGCTTTTAAAAGTCCATAAACTCCTTCTTCCTCAGTGCTGGCCTTCAAATGTCTGGCATTCCTGCACAACACTGCCTGGTCACAGGGTCACTGAAGGTCGGGGGTGTAAAAGAGAAAAAAAAAAGGGGGGGGTGGGGGGGCATGAAGCATCCCTTAAATCTGTTTGCTTTTCTTTTTGCAAGAGTGTGAAGGACAGGCTTCCATAGGAGCCCCCAGTCTACCACAGACCACTGCTCCACAAAAACACACACAACCTCTTACCCGAACTGTTCTGAATGCATTCTCATTCACAAGCTCACTACCCCAGCTTCCCAGGCCAGAACATTTACTGCTGCTTTTTTCCTTCATTTCTCCAGTACCACACAAACACACACACACACACACACACACACACACACACACACACACATACACACAATGGGATTGTGAGCAACTAGTAACATGCATATGTTATATGTACTTTTTATGTACTTATATATGTACTTCTGACAGTCTTTTATTGTGTTTAATTTTGTTCTATTCTGTTGGTGATGCCCACAACCACATGCACTTCTGAGCCTAGCAAAAAGGTAACGTAGTGCAAGCTTTGAGCCAAAGAGTCATCAATCATGAGATATTCAGATTGATCAACCATGTTTACAACTGACTGCAGACTCGAACATGGTAGCTTTATCGCCAGCAGCCATCAGTGGACTTCTGCATCTATAAACTTCTTTGCAGTACAACCGCAAATGCTTTGGCTGCAGAGATCGTTGTTTAGGAAACAACAGGGTCTGGGACATCGTGTGGCTGAATGTGAGCCAAGACTTTCTATCAGAAACAGTTACAGTGTAGCAGTCTACACTCATTCGGCAAATAAACAGCTAAATCAACAGCAGGGTTAAGCCAGGGCTAAGCCTACATTACATGAGTTCAGCCCTGATTACAGCCCTAGACTGTGGATTTTTCAACAGGTGAGGAATAATACTAGTCAACGTGAAACCAAAATGGATCTTTTTGCTTTTTTACCACAGGTCAATTGTCGTATTAAGCTCAGTCCATCATTTCACATCATTCCAAAGACAGAATTCTCATTTCTTGAAAATAATTGACAGAGGTTTAATGACCTCTAAATGCTGTCTGATATTTATGTCTTTTTATACAAGGCACAGGGAGAAGTCCAAAGACCCACCTGTTCAAGGATCACCTAGGGGACTAACTAGTCCTCACACTCATTGCTTGCATATTTTCCTCTATATGGAGAGAAAAAAAAAACACTTTTGGACTCTTCACTCTTGTTTTTGCTAAATGTGTATTAACCTCTGACTTTTTCTTTTTAACAGAGTTTGTTAAGGTTTATAAAAAGCAGATACAGATTTGAGTCTAGCTTCACAGGTATAAAGAACAGATATGGACTACTTAAGCAGTAGTGTATGTCGCTCTTGATAAGAATGTCTGCCAAATGTTGTAAAAAAAAAAAAAGTATATTAACCAAGTATGTTTTTCATCACTGTTCCACCATCCCCTCCTATCTTGAAGCAAAAACATTGTTCCTGGCTGCACATACACATATCTGACTAGCTAAACGTGTATGGAAAAAAAAATCATGCCCAGCCCACAAATATTTCCAGCCCGAATTACCGTTTCATTCAGAAGTACATCATGTTAAGCAAGAAAAATGCTTTCTTATTTTTTATTCATGCCATTACACCCAGAGAGAACAAGGCCAGTTATTCTCACCAGTCTCCTGGCAATAACACACAGTTGCTTTTCTAAATAACCATTAAAAAGACCCTTTATCAGTTCATATCAAAGGTTTGTACAAGGATGCCAAGAACTTTTCAGTACCCTTTTTTCTAACAGTGAAATGGAAGAGTATAGATTTTTGTGTGGGTTTATCCACATTCATTTAGGGTTACGGTTTGCATCAAGCTGGGTTGTGTGTCATGCCTAGTTATTTAGTGTGCTATCACAATTTTTCAGTGGTTATTAAAGTCTACAAAAAACAGATGGAAAACATGAGATGCCCAGTCTTTTCTTCATATGTGTGGATTTTACAAGTTGTGTAGTGTATCCAAAGCTTTACCCAGTCCCATGAAGAAGAGAGCTTTTCTCAATCCTTACACACTAGACAAGTAAAACAAGGGTTCTGCCCAACACCATAACAGATTACAGGTTTTCACAGAGATCTGTCTTTCTATGACAACACCGTCCGTGTTGTAGGAAGAGGAAAACAATGGCAACGAGACAACAAGAAATGAAAAGCTTTCGGTCATTTTGAGCTGAGTCTCGGAGCTGTGAGGAGGGCAGGAAAAACGGGCAGAGGGGATGTTTGCGTAGGAAGCAGGTGCACACAAAACAAAATCATACAATTTTGAGTTCTCTATAACAGCTCAAGAGATGGACAACAGAGCCCAGCTGCGTGGAGGGCAATGACAAAAGCTTGTTTTCAGAAATCGTCATCAACCTTCAGCCTGAAGGCTCCGCTGTAATCACAAAACAAAGACAACTTCTCAGAGGAGCCATGAAATCATGCATAAGAAACAAGAGAAGATTAGAGAGGCTGTAAATACGTAACTGGAGATCGTACCGACTCCTTCTGTACTGCAATGTGATGCTGCCAAAGCAAGAGAAAAAGGCTTTTGAGAAAATCGCAGTGAATGAACAGCTGGAAATGAACTGATATAATACAAAGCTTCTATTAACCACTAAACTCTATTGATTCATTTGCACGTTTGAACCTCAGCTCCTCACTCCCAGAAAAATATAACTATACAACACTATAATAGTTTCATAGAAGCTATTGAGCAATTCATAATAGGTACCAGGGGTGTAACTACAATCATGGGCCCCAGTGTTGATGGAAGCTAACTATGAGGTGTGTTACTAAGAAATAAGATCTTCATGAGTAATGAGTGTATAATTGTGTCATTATCTGAATGGCAAAATAAAGATTTTAGGGGGTTTAGTCCCATGTGAGGCCCTTGCGACGTGGGGCAGAGTGCAATTGTCCCTCCTGCCATAAAATTCATAACTGAGTGATAGACACAGGTCTGTTTTCCCAGAGTGAGGTTAAGCCAAGTCATGGACAACAGTTTCCTTTCAGTGGAAAATCAGAATTTGTACTGCTTTGTGCTAGGTATATAAACACTCTTTTAGGGCCTGATTCAAAACACAGTAACAACATTGATTTTAATATATACAACTGACTATAAATTATAATCATTGGCATTTCATGTTTACATTTCAGACATTATATATTTAAGTTTATTTTTTACAACACCATTTCCAAAAAAAAGCTGATTAAAATGTAGAAAGATGTGTAGCCCTTAAAAACAACTGGAGCAACAGGTCAGTAACATGACTGTGTATTAAAAAGTGCACCCCAGAGCGACAGGGTCTCTCAGAAGTAACAACTGAGCAGAGTTCACCACTCTGTAAAAGGCAACTTGAGAATAATGTTCTTAAATGTAAAACTGCAAAGAATTTGGGATTTCCTCACCTACAGTACATCATATCCAATTCAGAGAATTCACAGAAACCTCTGTACATAAGGAATAAGGCCAAAAACCAATACGGTGTGGCTGTGATCTCAGGCCCTCGGGTGGCACTGCATTAAAAATAGACATGATTCTGTAGTTGAAATCATTGCATAGGCTCATTAACACTTCCAAAACCTATTGTCTATGAACACAGCTTGTCTCTGCTTCCACAAATGCAAGTTACAACTCTACCTAGCAAAAAAGAAACAATATGGAAACATGATTCAGAAACTTCTGAAAGTGACATTTGCGAAATTTGAAAGCCAACAACTTGAACGCTCTGTCATGTTCCTCAAATCATTCCTGAGCAGTCACTGAAATCAGGAAATACTTTTGCCATTGAACATGTATGTGGTCTGCAGCAATGTTTAAGTAGGTGGTACGTGTCAAAGTAAACATCCGCACGAGTGCCAGGACCCAAGGTTTTCCAACAGAACATCACAGAGCATCACACTGTCTCCACTGGCTTACCATCTCTTCCTCAGGTAAGCAAAGCACAAACACACAGCTGTCCACAAAACAAAGCTTGATTCATTAGACGAGGCACATTCTTCCATTGCTCTGTAGTGCAGTTCTGATGCTTACGTGCTCAGTGTAGATGCTTTCAGCAGTGGGCACATAGCCAGCTTGACTTTTTCAGCAATTTGTGGTACAGTAGCCTTCACTTCCCCTTGCATATTAGCTTTGGGTGCACATGTCACCAGTTACCAGTAGTCCTTCCACATTTGGGAGGCACAAACCACTGTATCCCCAAGACCTGACAGTTTAAAAATGCTCTGACCTAGCTGTTCAGCCATCACAGTTTGGCCCTGGTCAAAGTCAGTCAGACCCTTACATTTTTTAGCCCCCCCCAAAAAAAATCATCCGATTTGGAATTTTGGCATGGTTCGAAAAGCAAAATGTTCATTAATATCCAGTGATCAATCAATCAAAAAGTACTAGATACAGCTTTTTGATTGATTGATCAGGCACCAAGTACTGACCTTTTAAAGATTTGATTTTGTAATCAAATCATCTCTGTAATATATGGGTAGAGAGAGCGAGGGGTGAGTTGCCTTTAAAGGTTACAGAGGAGAGAGAGTCTCAGAGCGAGGATTATCATGTTATGACTATGGCAGGCACAAAGCGACAAACATGGCACTCACAAACAGCCTTTAAGACACTAAGGCACAGGCCAGTTATGAAAAGAAAAACATGTCACTGTTTGATGTGTTTTTTTAAATGATCAGCCAATGAATGCTTGTTTTAACACTGCAAATTAGCTAATAAGCTGCTTGCCAGCTCAGTTAGCCGATTTGAGGCTGTATCTTAAATTTTCTGGGTGAAAAATGTGTCTGATGGTGAGTAAAGTGTGAGTAAAGTGTGACAGGTTAAGTTAGCCAGCAGGTTTTTCCTCTGATTCTCTGAGCTGTTTGTCTCCACGTGTATGCACTACATGTGTAGTGCCACTTAGCAAGTCAGAACTGTTCACAGTAGTGATGAATGGAACCAGTTCACTTGCAGAAAGTTAAAAATTTGGAGGCACCAGAAGGCATTCTAATTTATTATGTATTCTCATGTGAAAACACATTTGACATATATATATATATTTTATTTTAATCACAGTGTTGTTTCTGGTTAAAGTTAATACTGAACTGTTGTCATATAATTAAACAAAAGTTAAACTGTCTAGGATTCTCTCCAACACCAGGAGATTATGGGTTTGAATGCCCTCAATATTGTTATCTTTTGCAATTTAATACTCATAAAAACTTGCTCCATTATACTGGCTGATAAAACAATGCATAGCAGTTTTGGCGCTAACAGAGTTCGATGTAGATGTATAACATTTCCCATAATCAGCATCACGAAAATATATACATTTATATATAATATATGCATTTGTATACATTTAAGTTTTATTTGAAACCTATCTTGTAGGTCCAAATTGCTAGTGCACAGTTAGAGAAACAGTTATCTATTTGGTTAGATTAGAGAGTGTAGCCTTCTACATTTACGTACATGCACAATCACACCTTGGTCTGCTGCGGATCTAGGCGTTTCTGCTTCTCATTTCTGAGGTGCTGGGTGTTTCCTTCCACCTCTGAAAGACTTTTGTCTCCAGTTTCTGACAGAGGCACGGCAGTGCGGTTCCTGCATTCGTCCAGCAAAGGGTGAGTTTTATGGCTTCACTGATTCTCCGATGGCTTACTGTAATCAACTTAATAGACATCAGCAAATTACAACGTTAGAGTAAATCCTGTTCTAGTTTTCTATTGACATCAAGAGTCTTTGTGTGTGTCTGTTAAACCTCTTTTGATAATGTTAGTACCTGCAGCAATCAACCATGCACATGTTTGACCTCAATATACTGTTGAGTTCAAGGGTTGTACAAGGCATGACGGAAAATCTGATTTCTTTCAGTCGTGAGTATGATAAAGACAAACTGAAATAGCCAGTTCTGAGATGCTCAAAGATTCTTACCTCCATTCCTGCCACATTGTCTTCACTTGCATCCTGCTAGCATGAGCCATTAGGTTTCTGTAGACCTGTTTGTCTGTTGACTGCTGAAAGAGTGCACATAAGGAGCAATTTAATTAATGTATGAAAAATAATTTAATCAAGCCATGGATTGCTTACCAGATGAGACTCTAAGGATATTATATGATCATCTTCTTTAAATGTCTCTATTCACTTAGCTCAAGTAAACAGTTCTCAGATGCATACTGTTATATATCATGTTATAAGCTTATATGATTAGGGAACCTATTTAGTTTTTCTTGTAGGTAGACATTTTCAAATTGGACAGAGAGATCCAAATCAGCACAAACACAAATAAATATACAAAAAATATGAATGTAATATAAAAGGAGCTAAAATGTGACATAGCCTATATTGTTCTTGCATATTTATTTCTTAGAAATGGAAAATATATGCTGAAACAGTGAATATCATCAAAACATGAATTGCTTACCTAATGGGACTTTAAACTTTAAGAATATATTAGGATTGTCTTCTTTAAATGTGTCTGTTTACTTAGCTCAAGTGAACAGTTCTCTGATGCATACTGTTATATATCATGTTATAGACATATAACATTAGTTAACCTATTTCAAATTTAACAGAGAAAACCAAAACAGCACAAACACAGATAAAGACACAAAAAAGTATTCATATAATATAAAATATTATAATATAAATAATTATATAGTGAATATTATCAGAACATGAATTGCTCACCTGATGAGACCTTCAACTCTAAGGATATTTAAGGACTGCCTTCTTTAAATTTACTTAGTTCAAGTTATTTATCATGTTATACGCTTATTTCATTAGTTATCCTATTTAGTTGAACTTTCTTGTAGATAGACATTTTCAATGATCTACAGACATCATAAATGCTTTACAGAATGAATGGGCAGAGGGACCAACTCTATTTTAAAATGTACGTATCTGAATGCATTCATGTCCTTCTGGTGTAATGCGCAGGCGTCCCAATACTTTTGTCCATATAGTGTACAAAAAAAATTAATGTAATATAAAAGCAGTATGTGATGTAGCATACGTTTACATATCTCATTAAACATACATTTGGCTGAGATTTACCATAAAAATGTAAAACGTATACCAAAAGAGTGAATATCATCAACTAAATTTGGCCTATGACTAACTACGTTTTTGTTGTTTCCGGAAAGTGTCGTATGTTTTGCCCCTCCAGGCTACGTTTCGTCTGTATTTAAATTAGGTGGCAGCCGCTATGCTCACCGGCTGACTTACGTCACGGTAGGCGGGAACTGTCTCGGTCTTGGCCAATAGAGGTACAAATATGCAAACGAGACGAGCTGGTCGTCCTGTTGGGCGAGCGTGCTGGTCGGAGTGGATGTAGAACGGTGGAGCTCGAGAGCGGGACAGTGATAACAGCGAAACGGCCCAGAATCTGAACGGACACAGTGTTTATCTCACCATGACGGTTTAAAGTGTGTTTTAAACGTTACCTCGCGGTTCGACCTTGTATTTATATTAGTGTTTTTGTTTTCCACGGATATTTTCACGCTCGTCTGGAGAGAAGGAGGAGACCCACGATGAAGTACAAAGTAAGTCACTTCTGCACGGAGTGGTGTTTGATCGTTAGAGGTCGTATAGTTACAGCATTTGTAACAGGCTTTGCCTGTAATTTAAAGTAAAGTGGCACTTATCGTCACGCGTGAACACCTCACTGTGTGAACAATGTGAACTTCTTTCTATGCGTTTAACCCATTCACCAAGTGTGTGGGAACGTTACCTTGGTCAACGGTATTCAGTGGTGATACCCACGGCCTTCTGACCCATTGATCAAGTGGAGCAGTGTGTGGGTACGGTACCTCGCCCAAGGGTACCTCAGTGGTGCCACTAGCAGTCCTGGGATTCGATTTCACTACCTTCTGACCCATTCAACAAGTGAAGCAGTATGTGGGGATGGTACCTTGGTCAAGGGTGCATAAGTGGTGCCACTAGCTGTCCTGGGATTCGAACCCATTGCCTTCTGATTGGACACTCAGTACCCACTAGACCACCAGCTGCTGTACACAGTACAGTGCTAAAATCTAAGATGTAAAGCTCTTTGCTGATATTCCCGGCTGTGGAAAGACATTTCTGTTTCTTATCACTCTCGGGTTTCTTGGGTGATAAAGCTGTTTCTTTTTGTGTGGTTTAACCTTGGTTTACTTGTCTTTCTTTCTCTCTCACTTTCAAATGTTGGTGACTTGTATGAGTTGGCGAGTTGTTGGGATGGCTGAAGTATCACTGGCAGTCTGGACAGTGAAGAATGGCCCTTTAAAACCTCCTTTACTTGCAACTGTGATGCCATTAGAGCTGTAAATACTGTGTAACTATCGACCCCACCTCCCAGCTCTGGGCAGCAGTGATTTACCAGCCGTAATCAAACGCCTGTGAGTTGACAGTGAGCACCATTGTGGAGAAGCAGGTAGTAAATAATGTGATTTACACTTTGACTCCTATCATGTTACTCGGGAGCCAATCTGGAACACAAGGCCATTCATTTTCTCCTCTCCACACGAATCCCTTCCACACCAGTTTGACCTTTTATTTGCCGGGCTTGTTTATGTTGTTTATTAGCCGTGAATAAATCCACATTATAGTCAACGCAACAATAAAACACTGCTGATTTGGAATGAAAGAGCCCCTTCACATTCAGCTTTTTGGATTTAAAAAAAATTATTTTTGGACCATAGCCTATATTTCCTACAAGGACACTGTTTGCCCAGGTCTTTTAAAGATGCTTGAGGGATGATGACTGAACAGCCAATAAAAATATCTGTAGCCTGTTGATATCTTTCATAACATTTATTTTTTACTAACATTTCAGGCCTAAGCCAAGTGAAACAACGGGTTCACTGATTGTTTCCATACTTGAATATTTCTATTGGAAACTCCGGCCTGCATCATGGCCAGAAATGAAATAGCTCTGAAAATGCACAAAAGTTAATTCCCCAAGTTAAACCTTGTTCTCAGCTGTCAATTACCATCATATGAAGCTTCCTCTGCTGATTACAAGGGCTGATTGGAGGGGCTGTTAGAAAACAGAGCTACGTACCCAGTTTTTGGTTTATTTTTTTTTATCTGCCATGGACTTTTTGGGTGAGTTTGCCAAGTGAGGAGGAGGACCCTTTCATTCAGAACTTGGCCTCTGAGTGCAGTGTTCTCATCATTTACATTCCCTTTGCTCTTTAAGCCTTTTCAAGCCGGTGGGAAGCTTCGCTTCCTACTATGGTGCTAGGCTGGACTTGCTCTTGAATGGAATGCTTTTGTCTGCTTCACACTATCTGGGGAATGTGGGGCACTTGGCAGGAGATGGACAGTTTAGCTCAGATCTTCTTGTTTGGATTCCTCTACTGTACAGCAGTACACATCCATAACCCCTCCTTTCTCTGTCTCTCTCTCCTTCTCGCTCTCTCTTTCTCTCTCTCTCTCTCTCCTTCTCCCTCTAAGATTTCTTATTAAATACACGTGTTTCAGACTGGAGACTGTGTCATCGGACCAAATTAGGAATCCAAAAGCATACATACCTCACATAACTCTATTGTCAAGCTCTGCTGTTCAGAGCGGTGGACCAGAAGGTTACATGAATTTCTACACAGCCTGTCTAATTTGTATCTGTTGTGTCTTTTTGGTTGGTTTTGTTGCTTTACTACATTTATCCATGTAGTGAGCACTAGGGGTATTAAGGATCACATTATATCAGTGAATATAAGTGTGGTGTTGTCCCATGATATGGATTTTAGCTCATTGTGGATAATGTGGAAAGCCCAAAAAGGATTGAATGTCAAGTACCCCAGCCCAGTACAATTTATCTGTGAACTTGAGGTAATTCTCGGCTCAGCAAAAAGTTAACTTTTGGGGATCTGCTTCCTTTTCATCCTTCTATTGCACTCTTTTCTGACAAATGTGATACAGATTACAGAATAGTAAACTTAGCAAATTTGGAACAACAAGCTATTTTCAGGCATAACAGACCTGATCCTGAGCATAGATGTAAAATCTAACTGCAGTAAGGTAGGTAGGAGCAGTGATGGTGCTCCATACACTGAGCTAGGATCAGATTTTTTCTCTTTAGTCATACGCACAGACTCCTACGAACTGGCCCTAGATTCGGGCACACAGCACTATCCACCAGTCAACTGTGAAGTGGAAGTGACCATTCTGTCATACGTGAGCACACCACAGCACACAGTGTGAACAGCATGAAATTCTCCCTCTGCATTTAACCCATTCACAAGTGAAGCAGCCAGGCGCAGTGTGTGGGGACGGTACCTTGCTCAAGGGTACCTCAGAGGTGCTTAGCAGTCTTGAAAATCGAACCCACAACTTCCTAATCGCAGGGCGAGCGCCCTAACCACTAGGCCACCGGCTGTGGAAGCAGAGGAGATCAGGAATGGTCAGCCTTGTCCCTGCTAACGCCAAAGTACTGGCATAACCACTGAGGCAGACCTGCTGCTTTGCAGCTCCACATCTCAGTGAAGGAAGAATGCTGACCTTGGGCAGCTCAGGCTCTGCGTTACACACCAGGAGTAGAGGAGACAGCTGCCAAGAAGGTTAAACACATTCTCTCTCCAGTCAAGAAATAACATTAACACAGTGCTAGTAAGTGAAGCATCCCATTTAGGCTGGGTGATACATCCAAAAATGTTATCACAATAAATCTTTTTATATTAGTAGCTATTGATAATGATCCCGATACATGTCAAGGGTGGACATATGTGATTCAGTAATGCGCTAGACTAGAGTGGCAGACTAAATTGGGAATGCATCTATCAGGCCTCCAGCTTTTGGGGTAACATTGGGGACAACATATCCCTTGCAGGGTCCACATTTTTTTTCCAGAGATTTCTTCTCCACCAGTAGCTCAAACACTGGTGCTACAAAAAAGATGTGTGTACTGTAATGTGTAATCCAAAAACTGCAGAATGACTGGCTGGTGTCATGTTTATTTCTGCTGTTAGATCTTTCCATATCAAGTAAAAGTGGGCAAAACAACATCAGTATCAACATAAATTTTATCACGATCACCTAGCTTCATCATGACCAAGTGGTCTGTCTTGGCCATTTTGGTAGTAGCGCTGTCTTGGAGCCCCCGAAAGACAAGACATGTGCCTTCAACTTGTGTGAGATAATGTTTAGTGAGTTAAATATTATTTGTCTGAGTCATGGGCCACCTTTGCACCTTTAAAATGTGAGTATATGGGTTTACTCAAGTGCAGAAGCAACTGGTGACTCAATCTACTGGTGAGGCATGGAAGTGTTACTACTAATGAGTCTGGGTCTGCATTTAAAGTGCCTTCTGTGAATGAATGTTTTCATAACCTAAAGTTAGAATCCTAGTATGTTTAGACAGATAGGTCGGACTATGGCCACTCAAATAGTTTGAGTTAGTAGTTATCAACTACAATTTCTTGCTTGAGGCTCTTAGAAAAAGAGAAATTCTGCCATAAGAACAGATTCTAAAAAGACAATATATGAGTGGTAATTTTTCTTGACATCTCATAAGTTCTTGACAACTCAGAACGAACCCAAAAAAAAGAACCAGTAATATAAAAAAAAATGTAATGAAACTTTGAAAGCAGTTTCATTTCACATACGTATTTGACTCAGAAAAGCATATTGTGACACATTGTGATGGAATTTCTGTATGAACATAGTAACAGGGAGCCCTGTAAAAGAACTTCGAGCTGCATTTAAATGTGTGAAAGGTGTTATAAAAGTGTAAATGTTTTTGCCAGGTTTCTCTCATTTTTCTGATCAATCAGACTCAAAACTGTCGATACAGAGTATAAATCGAATGTCAGTGTAAGTCAAATCCAGCCTATGTCAGTTTTTCGTTTTCTAGCAGGTGGGCTGGTGTGAAGAGACTGCCTGTCATTAAATGTTTTCAGCGAACACCCTTAATCTTTCCAGCCATCACTCAGAGAGACCTCAGCAGAGGTGCCATAATTCGCATTTAAGGTTTATTGGTCAATACAAAGTGACATCTGCTGCGCTTCAGACTGCTTCAGACTACTTTGACATAAGTTTTTCCTTCAGCTAAAGGGAAGGAGGCCTCCGCCTTTATGTACACACAGACGCACTCGCGCTCCTTCCCGTACTTCTCCTGGCGACTCACAGAGCTTCTTTTCAGGCTTATGTAACCATGGCAGAAATAGCTTCCTGACCACAATGAAGAGTGATTAGGTGAACCCAAGTTCTGGGATTCTTTTTTCTCTTCCATCTCTCCCTCTCTCTCTCTTTTTCGCTCTCTCTCTCTCTTTCTGTCTCTCTCTTTTTTCTATCCCTCTCTCTCTTTCTCCCTCTCTCTTTCTGTCTCTTTTTTCTATCTCTCTCGCTCTCTCTTTCTGTCTCTTTTTTTTTCTATCTCTGTCATTTTTTCTCTCTCTCTCTCTCTCTGTGTTTATGGGCTCAGGTTGCAGGCCTCAGTCCAAAGAGAGGAAGAGGAAGACAGACAATATTCTAAATGCAAGAACTTCAATGTAGACAGGAAGGCTTAGGATGAAGAAATACAAAGAAATTGAACGAATACAAAGAAATGGGATCTAGGGCAGGGGTAACGATTTGAACCTCATTAACCAGTGATGAAGATAAGTAGAAACAGTATGTTTATTTGTTGATAAATGGTTGGACATATTTGCTTGTTTTTAAGTACCCCCACATTCCTTTTAAAGTCTTGAGAATCAGGACCTTTTCTGTGTGAGTGTGTGTGTGTGTGAGTGTGTGTGTGTGTGCGCCACGCTGAGTGGTGGGGGGTTGGCATTAAGCATAAAGAGCAGTTCTCTGCAGGCATCCCACATTCTCCAGAGAGAGAAAAGGAGCTATTGATGGAGCAGGTCTCAACCAGCACTCCATATCGTACCCACATTTGTTAAAGTCCTACACACACACACATACTCACAGACAAAAGACATTCTGAGGGAGGTAAGAATGCCATTGAAATATTGGGTGGCATGGAGGCCTTTTTCAGATGTATATGCAATTTGATGTTCGTTGACTAGTCTCTCATTGTTTAGCAAAATCATTTTTGTCAGTTTTGTTTTTTCTGATCTGTTTGAAACATAAAAATCCATCAAGGTTTTTGATAGATGCAAATTGAGGTTTTGATATAACAGACAATCTACATTCTCAAAGAGACATTCAGTCTTTGTCCTCTGTCATGAATGAACCAAAGGCCAGTCTCAGTGGGCTGACGCGTTACTATTTGAACATGACCTGTGAGGAGAAACCAATGTTATTGTGAGGTCGTGACACGGAGGCGGAAAAAATGACTTTAGCGTCAACAGCAATGAAAGTCATCGTTTTCCAGTACCACCCCTTAGAGGTCTGCCTTTCATGCATGAGGGAGGTCAGCTATTTTCTGAGCTGATTTAGAGTCATTTACCCCTGTCAGGTGTTCCTGTCAGGGTCACATCAAATTGGAAGCATTCTGACAGCTGCACACAGACACTGTGACAAGGCTTCATGTGATCTGTGCTTTACACAAATGCTGTTGCTAGTTTCATTCTTTAAATGTGTGTTCAATGCATTCTCACTGCCAATACAAAAGTCCCTGTTTCCTCTCTGTGCTATTAAAAAATCACCCCACTGCTCCAAAACCAAACTTCCTCTAACTAATTTGCATATCGCATATCGCTTATCAGTGTTGGTTCTCTATAGACTGCTCTCTCAACTGTGAAATCAAAAAGACGTTTGCTGTGAGCTTCCTGCTCTTTGGCTGTTTCTTGTATGAGATGTGACGGAGTGCCCCTGCTGAGATAGCATAAATTTATTGCACAGCCTAGCTGCTAGCTTCGCTGGGATTAGCCTATATCTCAAAAGCTTAAAACGATCAGCCTGCTCTGTTTCATGGGATAAGCAAGCCCCTCACCCCTTTTGTGCTCTGTCCCCTTCAAGTGTGCTTGATACTTGTACCCTGTTAGCCTTGCAAAAATGTGTTGAGTAAACATGAGTGTAAGGATGTCATTACGAAACATGTAGTGCCACATCGTGAGTGTCCGGCTTATGTGGCACATGGTATGAGCACATTTGTTTTCTGTTGACATATCTTTACCATCTGTCTTTGGTTTCTGAGTCTGCAGGATGTGCGTAACGACCTGAAAGTGGAGGTCGCTTTGCTGGAGTAACTAGGTGTAGCACAACCATAGCAAGTCCAGGGCTGTAGTGTGTTTGTAGCTGTCTGGAGCTGAATCGTCAATGGTAGGAATCTGCTGAATCACTCATTAAATGGAAAGTAATGACCAGTATTAAAAGGGCTAGTATTTACTTTAATAACTTGATGGGCAGCAACATGTCTTTAGTTGACTGATGTTCTAATCTGCTGAAGAACATGCTGTCCTTCTTCATGCCTGAACATTTGCTTGACTTTTCCTACTACATCTGATGAAATATTGCTGCAAATAACCATTCAGGGCATCAGTACACTGCAATGCTTTTTGGTGGTCACACAGTGGCAAGTCTTAGTAGTGGCAACTGACTGTATTTGATATGGAGTCAGGAAATACAGATGAAGTGCACTGAGTTGTCTAGGCTAAAAGCAAGCAAGCTTTGGCATAAAGTACAAAAAATAAGATGCTTACAAGATGGTACTGAAATGAGTCTAAGTATTCTGCAGCTTTGTGGTTGAGTTAGCAAAGTCACCCGTGCTACATTCGTATAACACTGAAACCTTGTGTGGTCTTGCCTTATAGAGCTGCGTTGCTGGCTAGGTTGTGTATAGGCAGCTGGTGGGCGGGGGGATTTTTGCATGTTATCAGGATGTTGCCATGCTCATTGTGGGGGTGGCCGTTGATTCATAGAGCAGAGGAAATGGGTGGGACCATCACAGCAACACTGAGGCAGTCAGTCAAGCACACTCCTTCTCTCTGGAGAACTTAAGTAGAAGTTTGTCATTGGGGCAGCCAACAGGCGTAAATGAAACAGTTGATAATACGTGCGCTCATTAGTTGATTTAACTTGGGAGCACTGGTCAGAATGGTATAAAGTTGTGTGAAAACTCCTTGTTTTTGTAATTGAATTCCATCCATTCAAGAGTATAGGCTTTTCATAAAGAGCAGTGTATGGGTTGTGACTTTGCTTTGGGGGAATGTATTTATTACGTATTAAGGCCATTGCATCATTGCCTTATTTTGAGCTCACTGTTAGCTTCATGGTAGATAAATATCTCTCACTGCCTCACATAATCATTGTATATGCTCAGAATGCAAATAAAAGTTTCGACAGATTGTCTTGCCTGGCACTCGAAATGTTAAACGGCAAGGACAAAGCTGCTCTCTCCAGATGTCTCCAAAGGAACCAAGAACTTACGTACTCTGAACAAAGAAGCACGTTTTATACCACGGCCCGTTTTGTTTCAACTGCTTTTTCTCTTCTCTCGCTCAGCGAAAGCATCAAGGCAAGTCATCAGGTCTTCATTAGCGTCATTACGATAATTATTTTCTATATTTACTCAGGTGAAATGAGGGCAAGTGAGCATGCTGGCTCACCCATTGTACCCTCCCTTCCCTCATGAGGGCATATGTTAAAGTGAGTTGGTACTAATTTTCACGCTGCATCATTTCACAGGAATCCTGTGCGTGGAGGTTGGTTTTGGAACATCCCATTATTAGGGGGTGCAGCTGAACAACATGTAGCCTGAGGGAGTAAATTTATAGAGATAGGTGGTGCCTTTTTTGTTCGGTGATCTCATTTACCAAACACCTACTTAATTGGCCTTGATGTCTTCACAGGGGCTCTAGCCGAAGCCGCCCCAATGACAGAGCTTTTGTGATAGGTGGGATCCTGCATTCAGTGGTAATTTGGTTGCATAAGGGTTTTCAGGCACAGTCATAGATTTTTTGCAAGATTTTCTGAGCTGTTTAAGAGAACACAAGTTGCCTCGCCCTAAAGAAAAAAAGCCATAAGAAAAATATCTTTATTTAGAATTATGAGTCATGAGTTTCCCAAAAGTAAGAGAGGGCAACAGGGGGACATAAGAGTTAGATGTCTCTCAGTTTCACTGTAAACCAGGAAGGCTGGCTGTCGTTGGTTCAACAGTCATTCTACCTTAGACACCTGCCATTTTTGAGATGCGTAGTTCGTATCCACCTATCCGTCACAATTAGGCCCTTGTCAGAGTCACTCATATTCTAACACTTAGGGTGAGTTGCCCTAATGTGGAACATTCTTTGTGTTTTGGACAATGCTTAACGTTGTAATACACTACAGAAGTCCAAAATACAAAAAATGTCCCACATTAGGGCAACTCATCCTACCCATTTTTCCTTCCTCCAACACATCAACTGATTACTTGCTGCCTAATATATCCCACACCTTGTCAGATGCCACTGTAACAAGATAACCAATGTTATTTGCTTCAGCTGTCAGTGGTTTTAATATTGTGACTGATCATTGTGTAATGGTGGAACACTGAATTGTGCATCTCAGCACATCTATGTCATAAAGTTAGCATAGGCAGTCATATCTGGACGGATTAAGGTTTTAAGGGCCAGCAAGAGTGCTGTTCTGCCACACAGTATGTAAAGAGATTGCAGAACACTCTCCGTCATTGTACTTAACATCGCGTTAAACTTCCGGGAAACTTAAGATTTCCCATGAACAGCCTTAGAATGAAAGTGGGGCTTTCCAGGGCTGGCTAATGGCTAACACTTGTGTTTACTGGTGCATCAACATGCAATGATTAAGTGGCCTCACAATGATTAGCCTGTGTTTAGGCATGGATGTGTACACTTCAGTTCCTGTGCTGACTCACCTGCTCCAATTATAGGCCTGTATTAACACAGAGAAAACATTGACAAACACCCAGACAGTCTTCGTCTGCAGTCTGAAAGCATGACTATACTATGCTGTAGTACGAAATCAAAGAAACAGTCTTAGTAAAATTCACAATCTGAAGATTATGATGTAACATAATAATGCCCAATAGTGGTTAAATCTGACCGATCCCCTGATATTTGTTGCTGGTTAATGTAAAGGTAGGGTCATTATCATTATACTGTCTGCAAATCTGATATCGCAGATGGCTGCAATATGCAAATAAACCTCTAAACAATCAGTGTTTTTGACAGGTTGATCAATCAGTGCTCCAGGTGAGCGTTACTGGCTGAAACAGTTACCCAGTGTTATTGATAATAAATAATAAAAAATTGGAATAAGTTAATGACTAAACGGGGTGGTACGTATGTGTTAATTCAGCAAAAGCGAAATATTAAGTATGGCTGAAATTCTAAAATTAGGACTTGAATCATATTCCCATTAACTAATCAGCTGGAAAAAAAAAAATTGAGCAGCTACTTCGAAAAACAATTCAACATTTGGTAGCTTGCCCCTTTTACGGTGTTAAATAAATCACAAAACTTTTCAGTCAGCAAAAATACAATGAGCTCGTTGTATTTATTCACACATCAAATAAATGGTTACGGTGTTTAACTGCTTAAATTATGCTGCAACCTAAAGAGCTGTAACATTTAATCTACATATTTATTATTATCAGTTATTTTGCAGAACCCTACAGAGTACTGAGACTTAATTTAGAACTTCTTCTTTTTCGTAGTGTAAGTTCTTTTTAAAGATTTAAAGATTTTTTTCTTATATTCTTCTATCTTAACACTTGTTTCTCCAAACCGAAGATTTATGTTAAAATAAAGCCATGTAGTCGTTCAAGTACAGTCCTAATACCCACAGAGACTCAATTAGTGTCATTCTGCATGCATTTTGTGTTCAGGGATCAAAGTTCAGCTTCCATTCATATAGGATTGTAAAAGCAAACACACATTACTGTCTGGGCTCATCTAGCTGTATGAGTAAGACTGACAAGACGACTCTCATTGGTTGACGTTGACCCCTAAGGTCACCCTCAAGCTCATGGCTCTCTGTCTCTCCAAGCGCTGGTTGATTGAGGGCTGTTGTTATGCTACATGGTTGTGTGTGACCAAGGCAACAGCTATGAGACAATAGCCATGCGACCACACATCCGATCAGAGATAATGATGCTGGCCAAGGTTCACATGGGAATTGCTTAACTCCTAAAGCTGTGGGAAAGTCACATCACCAGGAAAAGTTTCCAGATAGCAACAGTGTGGTCCTGAGTAATGCTCCTGTGCCAGAGTAATGTTACCACAGTGGACACAGTGATTTCTAGATGAAAATGGTTACTCAGACAGAAGCACTAAATGAATGACATAGTCTAAGAATGAGGATGTTTGTCTAAGCTGAACACTCAGCTAAATGTATTCCTATGTACTTTATGTTTCAGATACTGAATGTGAGTTTGTTTGAAGTTCTGAAAAGGGAAAATGGGTAAAAGCTATAAACCATATGAATAATTTTCATGGTCTGAATTATGGCAATAGTTTCACCTTCTCGTGGATGGAATAATGACGAAAGAAAATATTTGCTCGGACCGGCTCTAGAGAGATGTTTTGGCTAAGCTGTGGTAAGCTGGAGTCATTTTTATGATTGTTTTTTTTGTGTGTGTGATTTAGGCCAAGTAAGGCTGACCCATTTTTTTTTTCATTTTTTCACATAAGTGTCCCAGTAAGGAGGATGTTTTGCTATTACGTATTGATACTAAGAAGAAGAAGATTTAATAGAAGAGTTAGTGTTATTCTGCTCTTGTTCAAGGCTGTATTTTTCCTCAGAGCAGGTCTTGTCCTCCTTTAGATCAGTAAAATTGACTGTGTCGCACCAATTAGGGATGCACTGATCGTGACTTTTAATGACTGATACCGATTTCTTTAACTCAAAGCTCACACTGTGGGGGCTAAATATGCACACAAGCACATTTCCAGTTCCAACATGAATTGCATCCTTTGCCCTTCAATGGCATTTTAAAACTCATAAAGAAAAAATAACGTGAATTAAATAAAGTGATTCATCAAACATAAGAGGAGACTATCTATTCAGAATAATACTGAAAATTATGTACAAGATATTAATTGGTATAATTTATTACAATAATGAAAACGCTGTCACCCTTCAGAATGGCAAATGCTGATTATGATTGCGATTTCTTCATGTTTGACAGAACCTGATGGCAAAGGCGCTGTATGACAACGTCCCAGAATCCCCGGAGGAGCTGGCCTTTCGTAAGGGTGACATCCTGACGGTCATTGAGCAGAACACCGGTGGTCTGGAAGGCTGGTGGCTCTGTTCACTTCACGGTCGGCAGGGCATCGCCCCTGGCAACCGCCTTAAGCTGCTCATCGGGCCCATGTTCGACAGCCAGACAGCAGCCAGCCCCTTACCTTCTCAGAGTCTGGCCCACCAGCAGAGACCCCGCACACCGCAGGGCCTGTACCAGGTGCCCCCCTCCCACCAGCCCAGCCAGGGCTCTGTGCAGGGCATTTACCAGGTCCCACCCTCACAGGATCTGTACCAGGTCCCACAGAGGAGTGGACTGGCTCCAGATGGAATGCCTAGCAAGGTAAGAGAAATTTCCCAAACCAATTCTGATGCATCTTGATCTAAGTAACAAAGTCAGTTTTTACTTTTAGAATGAACAATGTAGGAAATACAACGTTTATTCTTCTTCCTGGTAATTCACACTATAAATAGAGTGATGCTGAATACGACGAAAATCAGTTCACAAACCAAATTTCTTTATCATAATGAAAGGCCTAGTTCTATTTCGGACTTTAATCTTATGCGAAGATTTTATGTTGAAAAAAACATTGTGATAAAATAACATGCATTAAAGTTAGAGATGCATAATTTTTCAAGTCATGATACCTGTATTTTGATTCTGTTAACAATGGCAAGTGTGGTATCACAATATTTAATGATTAAATTATATTATGGCAAAACAGTAAATAATCAAAACCCCAGGAAGATATTAACACTGAAAGCTGTTATAGAATTGAAAAAGCATCAGACTTTTTATATATTGTACCACATTAATTATAAGTACGTTTAAGTTTGTTAAATATGAAGCAACTCTACTAAGAGTTTTCTTTTCATATTGTGTATTTAACTGTTTTCTGAGTAAGAAGGTTTCCAAGCCCTAAAATATTCAGCATCAAAATAACTTAATTCCATTCCTCTGAAGTCAATGAAAAAGTCAGGTGGCACAGTTATCTGACTGTTTCCGAGCAGATTGAATCTGACATCTGTGGGTGAGGGACAGAGATTTGACCGGTGGTAAACTTTTTTTTTTCCCCCTGTGGGATATTACTCCACATTTACGCCATCCTGATGAAGCCACAGTGCTGTGACCCCTGTGGCACAGTTGTTTTATAGTTCTGATTGAAATGCGCTCTGCATCCGGCCAAAGCCGCCCGGGCAAGGCTGAGATGTCACACGCAGGCTGGCCGCGCCCTGCCCTGCCCTCTGCCACAGGCCAGAGCATGTTATCTTTAGCCTGCTTATTCTAGTCTGAGCTGACTTCGTCTGAACTTAAAGCCACAAAAGGGCCAACGTAAGGAAAGAGACTGTTCTTTTCAAAAGTGTGTGTCTGAGCGCAGCACCAGATGTGTGAATCAGTCTCAGACAGCTAGCAGAGCTCCACTGCAGTGTATTCATCTCAGTCACTGATGATTTAGCTGCAGAACTAAACAGATTCTTTCTGGCAGATCAATACAGTAAAGTAAGAGAAATGCACAGCAGCAACACTAACAATAGATGAGAACAGTGAGTATAGAGTACTTTGAAGATTTGGATTTATGAAGAAGATAAGGTATGCACTGGTATTAGGGATAACTGATATAGTTAGTACTGTGTTACAATAGATCATTCTACTGCCAGTGACCTGTCGTTTTGTTTTTTTCTTTCCAGTTTGCTAACAATTTCACACGATTAATTATATATGAAGTTGCGGCCAGGTTGACATGTTACATGTCTCTCAGATTTATAGTTGTGTACTGTATACTGATGCGAAGTAAAAAACAGTGTTTAACAGTCTGTTAGCTTGTTTTGTGAAGTTCATTGAACTCAGTATGTGACTATCAATATAATCCAAGGGCTCATAGAACCGTGGTGCTCTTTGGGGAAGTGACTGGGAGTTCCTGTTGTGTGGTATGATATTAGTAAATTAGTAATTAGTAAATTAATTTATATAGTACTTTTCTCAAGCCCAGGAGGACTCTTCTTAACAGCAGTACATTATAAATAATAAACAAAACATATGCGTATAGACTAGGGCTGCAACTAACGATTATTTTAATAATCGATTAATCTGTCGATTATTTTTTTTCGATTAATCGGATTTAAAAACCCGAGAAAAGCATTAATTTCCAACCCTTTATTCAAAAACAGAACTAAAATCTTTAGAAAGTGCACAAACATGTTGCTCCTTGAGCTGTTAGAAGCTTGCTGTGGTGTACATGATGCATTTCCCATCAAGAAGCCTCTCATGGTTTGCTGTTTCTTTCTGGAATCAAAAAGATAGTATGAGTCTGTGTAATAGCACAATTTTACATCAACTAAATACATACTTACATACATACACACTTGTTTTAGTTACTAGTTGTGTAAAGATAAGTAACCCCAAGAGCAATTACAGACAAGTCTCTCTCCCTCTCTCCCTCCCTCCACATTTAACATTTAAACACAGCTTAAGATGACCAAGTGCTATAAAAGAACTTTAAAATTAAATAAAGTAAAACACACACACACACACACACACACACACATTTGTCAATAATAACCTATATGGGACAACGCACAGAATATACACTGCAAAAATGCTTTTCCAACTTTTCCTGTTTTCCAAAAATCTTAAATCAAGATACATTTACTAGACACATGAAATAGCATTATGTCTTGTTTTCTGAAAAAACACCTCAAAATTAAGTGATTGTCTGCTTACAACAAGCAAAATTATCTGCCAATGGGGTAAGAAAAGTAATCTTAATGAGAGATAATCTCAAACAGAAGTTTTAAGCATCACTGAATTTTCTAATGCCATGTTTCTTGTCTAGTAATCTTGATTTAAGACTTTTTAGATATTTGGACTGGAAACGAGACAAAATTACTAAGTAAGAAGTTTTTTTGCAGTGTAGCTATACATGTCAACAGACTGAAAAATGAAAGATCTAAAAAATGCAAAGTAACTATACCACCCCTGCTTTACTACTGTTAGTATAGTAAATGAGCTAACGCTAACTTAGCATGCTTGTCCAGCTGGATAACGAGTAAACACCAGCATCAGATGGAACAAAAGTAGGATTCTGTAGTGACTTACCCTGCTTTTGAACTCTCTTCCTCCTCATCACTCCAACGTGTTTGCGTTTAGGTGCTGGATTACTGCCGTGGTGCTCCCGTATGGAGTGCAATGTCATGTTGCTTTTGCATATTTTGCAGTTAACACACTTTTTCTGTTTATTTAGTGTTAAATGCTCCCACACCTTGGATGACTTGGGTCGCACGGATTTCTCTGCCTCCGCCATGTATCTTTCCTCTGCTCCTTTTTTTTTTTAAATTTTTGCTTCGCCCAGTCTATGAGGCACCGGACTCTGCTAGCATCTGTGCGCAAGAGAGACAGAGTGTGTTCACGCCGCTCCGTGCTCAACTGAAGTATTTATTTATTTAAAATAATCTCCGCGTCGCGCAACACAACGAATCGATTATGAAATTCGTTGCCGACTATTTTAGTAATCGATTTTTATCGATTTAATCGATTCGTTGTTGCAGTCCTACCTGTAACACACTCCTGTATCACACTACTGTATCACAGTCCTGTAACACACTCCTGTAACACACTGCTGCATCACACTCCTGTA
>JBBJLS010000140.1:7830222-7860902 GCA_037577275.1 Bryconaethiops microstoma | reverse complement strand
TTTGCATATTTTGCAGTTAACACACTTTTTCTGTTTATTTAGTGTGAAATGCTCCCACACCTTGGATGACTTGGGTCGCATGGATTTCTCTGCCTCCGCCATGTATCTTTCCTCTACCTCCGCTCGGACTCCGCCCTGTCTATGAAGTGCCGAACTCTGTAGCATCCGCTCCGCGCTCAACTAAAGTTTTTTTTTTAAAATAATCAAATGTCTCCGCGTCGTGCAACACAACGAATCGATTATGAAATTCGTTGCCAACTCGTTTAGTAATCGATTTTTATCGATTTAATTGATTCGTTGTTGCAGCCCTAGTATAGACACACATTTCGAATGGCGGAGGGCAGGAGAAACACTCCCCACACCTTTTAGCTAGCCTGGAATGTTCCTAGCCAAAGAGGAAGCCTCGTAGTCACGATGTAGGATTTCTCCCACAGTTGGTCCAGAAGCCTCGCATTTGAAGAACACAATTGCTCATGCGGCTGGCCTTGGAACCCTTCTAGCTGTGGTTTTCATCTCAGGAAGCCTTTGAGCCATGGGTGCAGCCACTCTCAATCAATACATCAGAAAACTTCTCACCCAGCAGGGAAACATCCAAACATAAACAATACCGAGCAGTACACAGGCAAAACAACAAAACCAATATAAAGTGGCGGCCATATTGCACAACCATACTTAGCTATATGTCCTTCATTTGTGTGCACAGGTCAAAATTAAGCATGAAGTTAGTGTGGTATTATAAGCTATAATACCAATATTGGGGCATAATAACAGAATTTTTCTTCATAAAGGCGAATAATATATCAACTTCTAATGTATTTTGCACCTCTAGATCTATTGTGCTTTTTTGCTTTGTTTCATTTAAATCGAATAATTAATTAGAAAATAATAAAACCCATTACATTTCCTACTATCCAACTTTTTTAGGTCAAAAACAAGAATACAAAAGACAACTTGAATGCTTATCTCCACTGAAAATGATGTGAACCTTTCACCAGACACATTGTCTTCTTTCATCTGGTCTGGATTTCCCAATAAATGGGATCTAATTCCACTCCTTAAAACATATATTGAAGCATTTTTCCCTGTATGAAACTCTAAATAGGAAGCTTTAGTTCCCTTGGAACCCCAGTAAAGCATGTATTTATTTTCACTAATGAAGCCACAGTGTCCCTGCTCAGCTAAGCATGTAGCGCCTGAAGCCTGATATAAAGCCTGTGATTACTCATTCTAATTCGCAGGCTCTGCTACACAAGTTGAGAGGCTAGAGCATAACTGGTCTGCACGACAGGCTGGCTACAATTCTCATGGACTTTTTTCTGCTTGGGTTGTGGTAGAATCAACATCATGGGGTATTTTTTATTGGATTCTGGACAAAATGTCATGCATATATTATGTAAGAAAAGATTTTCACCAATAAGAGAAATTCCAGTTGTTAGTTCTTTCAGTATGTGATTTCTACAGCTTGCACCAAGGGCTTTTGAGGTAGACATATGTTGCAGGCATAAATTACTATTTTTGCTGCGTGTGGTGTTGAGGCAGCCACTAAAAATGACCTGCTAGTGCAGACAGGGAGCATTTATTTGCTGTTTTCCACTGAGGCTGGCACTGCAGTGTGCCAGCTCTTGCGTGCATGAGGTAAGAGGGCGTGTCACCGTCTGTGAACGCTCTGTTTTTCTGAACGTCTCCCAGTTCCAAGTTAATCCGAGAAGTGTTGCGCAGGTGTGGCCTGAAGGAGGGTGCAGCTGAAATGAGGATTTCCTGCTAAATTTATCTACTCCCAGTCCAAGTTCCTGAAGCACACAATAACGATAAAGAAATGCTCCCCTCCCCTAGACTCTATTGTTTATTGAACTGCAAGGCAGCAATTCATAATGCCTTTAATCATTATAAATTATAAATGTGTTACCATTTTGAACCTTCTTCACAAAGTCTTTTAAAATAATTTTTGTGGTGTTATTAGCCTATTTCAATTCCTGAGATTATTACTTCCTAATCCTTAGTACTTAGTAGTTACATGGAGAACAATGCAAGTTATTCATAGATTATATGAGTGATGAATAAAAGCTTATATCTGCTCGTCCTTAAATCCCACCAAACACCCTCTAAACATGGACAATTAACTGCTGTGTTAAATCAAAAGCGCTAAAGTAGAGGAATCACCAAACTGTGCTAGGGCCCTCCAGGAGTTGTGCATCCTTACCTTAAAATAAATTCTTACATTTTAGTTATTAAACTTAAATCTTATTATTGAGGTACTACACTCTTAAAATAGTTCTTTAGTTCTTTATAGTTCTTTAGAGTGTTGGCATAGAACAACCACTTTTGATTCCTTAAATAACCTTAATAAATGGTTCTTTATAGGGCTTGTATGAATTATATATACACTTTTCCTCCATTTTATTTCTTTTCCTGAAGTCCATATATGACACTCATTATCCATTAGAATCAAACAGGCTATTTCTTGTTACTTTACCTTTAAGATTGATATATGAAAATGACTTCTGTTCTGATTGGCAGCCCTGTATTGTGCTTCATTCAGACCTAACTCTGGGCGGACTGAGTGGACATGTGTGTGTTAGTTTTCACGACATTACAAAACCAGACTGTTTTTGCAGCTTAATTCCCATATACATACTGCATAGATCTAGGAGTGAATGTTATCGCATTTTAACAATGTTTATCTGCAAACTCATAATTTAAAAAATGAAGACAAAGTGACCCATTGAATTATGGGTCTATGTGTGGGACCTTGCAGTTTAGACTTGTTGTAATTTTCTTCTGCTTTAGTTCTTTATCAAGGGAAGAGGCAATCGGCTACATTGACGCGTTGAGCTTCTCCAAGTCAAGACATTTTTAATCTGTTTAAACATATTCGTTCAAACAAAAAAATTGTGTCACAACAGCACGGTTTCACAGTCAATTTAATTTTTACTTGCCGAGTATAATTTAGTCTTGAGAAAGTGCAGCTGAGCTTTAGACGATAATTTGGTTTTGTCTGGGCGGTTGGAACAGAGTGTTCGGTGCAGCGTGGTGCAGTGGATGGGTATATAATGACGCACTGTGAGGCTTGGCTGGATCTAGCTGGCTCTGTACTTCAATGCTTGAGGCTCTGTCCTCCCATGACCCTCCAGCGTACAGTGAGTTAAAGGTGCCCACAGCTGCCCTATTCATGACCATTGTAGCTTTGCCATGGTGGCCCTGTCCCCAGTGCTCACGAGCTCACAATGGGCCTCGTACACACCAGGCTGCTGAGCCTCTGTCATATTTCCCGCCAGGCTCTAGCCCTCGTGCCCAGCATTGTTGGTGCACTAAAAGTAGTACTCTCCTAAATTTGTACATAATTATTCAGGGCTGTTATGTAGGATGTGTAATTTATTAAAGGGATACTCCAGGATAACCGTCAGTCCTCTGATAGTTATTCTGGAGTGCTGTGAACATGCCTGCTGACTTCCTAGAGCTTTAGGGAAAAAATGAAAAAAATGATGCATGAAACTTGATTCATAATTTTTACATGAATAAAATATATTACAAAAAGTAAACTGGTCACAAAAATGTGTTTTAATGTTGATTTTTTTTGTTGATGTCAAAATTATATACATATTTCTAAGAAGTAAATTCAGCATAGATCACTTAGAATTTATTTTAAAGGCGGACGTACACTTTAAAGGAATACAGATGCATTTGAGAACATACTAAGGGACTGGTTGTTAGTTTTTATCTCCAGTGGATGATTAACTAATGAATTGTGTAAAAGTTATGTGCTTTTAAGTCATACTGCCTTCAAACTGAAAAATTTTGTGATAGTTCTTAATAGTAGGTAATTTCTCAAGACATTCCTCCAGTGAGTCAGTTTGTAAATCATGTAGCAGTTCAAGGTGCAGTAAAGAGTGTTAGCAGCACCAGCCAGGTCTGGCTCTTTCCCTCACGTCCTGTCAAGTTTGATTGCAAAGATAGTCTTCTTGTTTGTGTGTTTCCATATCTAGGAGATATCATAAAGGCTTCTGACCAATAAAGCATAGGTAGTAACCAGCCACACCTTACTGGAAAAAGCATTTGCCGTCCAGGCTTGTGTGTATGTACCCAAAAACAGTCATAATTCATGTTTACAAAACCATTTTCCAATCACTTTTTACCACCTTTTGTGTTACTGCATTTTTGCATTCTGATTTGTGTAAATGGCCTCTGTTTTTATTGGCTGCCCTGTATTGTGCCTTGTTCAAAAAACAGACTAAGCTGAAACTCTCCTTATAACTTCAGCCTAAATGGGTGGGGCTAGCCTAAAAATGGGCTCTTTCTATGACTTTAATATATGGACTGTATGGCGTGGAGAGTGAACAATAAGTTTTAAAACTCCTCTCAACAATGTTTCCACACTACGTACAATCTTTTTTTCCATTTAAAAACTAGAAAAATATGGAATTCCATGATGACACTTTAAGTGAATACTTCAGCATATTTCAACCTAATCTATATTTGCCACATTTGTTGCCACAAAATAGTTTTGATTCTCTTCACTCATTTATAATCAAAGTCAGTGGACAGATGCTGAAACAACTGTCCTTTGGCTTTTATTGCTAGTATGTTATGAGTCAACAGATTGTTGTTCTTTTCTGGAAATTAGGTTGAAAAGCACTGGAGCTTTCTTTTATTATCTGTTGCTCCAGAAGGTGATGCCTTGTTTGGTTACACTGTGCTGCACTTGATGGATTTAGTTGCAAAATGGACCAATAAAGCTTGTTGGTTTAGTTGTGTGACACATCTGTGACCTGCACGGTCATGACCCCTTTATCAGAGTATGTCAAACTCCTGACCACAGCTCCTGACTACAGCCAGCATAAAACGACAAACAAATGACCCCAGATCAGCGTAAAAGAGGAATGACCAGTCATAATCTACTTTTGCACTCTGTGTTTTGCACACACTCCTTCCTGCAGAGACTTTTGTGTCTCTTTGTGTGCAAAAGAGAAGCAGCAAGAGGTGAAGCAACAGGAAATGCTTGACTGAAAGGTAATTCTTAGTTCCATTCCCATAAGATGACGAGAGTTCAACCAGTGCATTCTTCCCCTTCCTCTCTACTCTTTACGCTTTCTTCACAAAATTAAATCACTTCTTTTATTCTGCATAAATTTTAATAGTAATCAGCAAAAGTGCTAAAATGGGGGTCACTGAATAGATAATGCATTCATTTGAATAATTACCCCCAACCTAACCCGCCCTCCCTCTTTCACGCTGGCAATTCAATAACAGCTGTCCTGAAAGGCTTTAAAATCAGCCCCGATTGTGATTGTATTCATGGAATAGAAAATTAATTATGTGTTCTTTTCATGCACCTAATTTAGCAGGGAGCCTTTGTTATTTTGGTTTTATGGCTGAGACATATGAGGTGTCTGGAGATTTGGTACTTAATTGCCTGCATTAATGGGCCTGTTGTATTAATAGACCAGAGCTGTTCCTCCCCCTCGTTAAATAGAGCAGTGATGAGTTTGAGGGAAAGAAATTCACAAAGGCCATCCAGACCACGGCGTCATGCTCAGGGCATCTGCGGCATGACAAGAATGTTTTGATAATGAGGCAGAATAAACAAGCAGTAATAAACAAAGTTCAGTACCTCTTTTAATCATTTTTTTCTGGCTTATGGCTTGTCTGGTTAATTGTTTTTTAGCTGCTGGTCTTCCGATTTGATTATGGTGTAAACTCGATTGTCAGTGAAGATTAAAAATATCTCTGAATTAGTTTATGCTCTGATTGCATAGGGCTACATATTATTTTATATAATTTAACAACATTTTGTATACAAGAACAACATTTAAATCAACCTCTTGATGAGGCACTGCAGGTCATATTGTATCTTTTGCATGTTTTTTTTGTTTTCAGTAGCTTTCTTTTTAAGCAGATGCGGAATTTGCATTGCTCTAGAAAGATACATCAGTAATTTTACAATAAATCACAAATGTCATCAAGGTCTCTTATGTTGTGCTAATTTGAACAAGTGATAGCAGAAAGGCACTAGCTAAATCTTGAGTAATCCATCACCTTTTTTGCCAAGGAAATAAGATCAGTGAGGTCGGTGAGGTCATTCTGAACCAGAGTTATTTAAAGCGCAAGAGTATTGAGGACAGACTGATAGCTCAACATGATTTAGGTTCATGCTAAGACTGAGTCGATGAAGTAGATGAGTTCAGTGAGTGATTAGTTTTTAAGCTGCTATTGTTGTCGTACTTCATTTCATTGACAGAGAGGCAGGTAAAAGATTAGAGTTTCAGAGTCAAATGGTTGTAAAAGGATCTCTTCTACATCATTAACCTTTTCAGAACCACCTCAGCTCCTTTGAATCAAAGCCACAGCCGTGACTCATGCCTCGGCACTGGCCTTGAAATATGCCGCTGTGGTCTGCATTCAAGAGTGGACAAGGGTCAGCACACACCGTTGTAGCTCAGATGTCAAAACTGGGTAAATGTTTTGCTAAAGTGTGTTACTGAAGTATCTGCTGATCACACTTTAATCTGCAACTATGAGTAATATGATATATATATATATACACATATACATACAATATTGGTCCTTGCGATATTAATATTGCAGGAGTGTGATATAAGCAAATATGCAATAAGCCCCAAACCACACAGTGTTTTTTACTTCATGTGGCATGCATCTTGACCAATTACATATGCAGATGAGTGTTTCTGCATATGTTTTGATGAATCACACATATTTACCAGTGTTTTTGGGCAGGACAAAAAGAAGACATTCAGTGATCTGAGCACAAGTTTAAGTCTGACTTTCCACTTCCAGTGTAACAGCAACCTACAACATATCCCCCTGAGGGGAGGCCAAAGATTACTCAGTTCCCTTGGCCAGCATGAGCTCACAGGCCCAAATCGCAATATAGCAACAGTCCATCCACCTGGTCAATATTTACACACCCTTAGCATTAGCATTAACAGTGTCAAGTAGCAGATGAGTGCTAAATAAGGGCAAATAAAGGAACTTAGTTGCAACAGAGGGAATGGAGTGTGGGTTTTCATGCATGCGTGCCATGCAGCAACACTGAACATGACGTGTATACAGTAGTTACTAAAAAATGTTGCTAAGAAAAAGCCAAGGGTTCAACGGGTTAAATCTTTAAAACCGAGGGAAGCGGCTTTTTCTGCTTTTTAATTTACTCTTCTCTTTAAATAATTATTTTGAATACATACTTTATTTTGATATGGGAATTCATTCTCATGTGCATTATCAAATGGACCCCAAAAAATTATTTATTTACTGTGTTTGCATCAGAACATATAATTTTGAGCACAAAACATGAGCAGAAACATAGGATCACTGGAAGACAAAAGTGTCATGTGCATCATTTCTTTTCGTTTACTTGTGTCTTTTTGTCCTATAACAGTATCCTGGCATATAAGAATTCACTAGTTTGTCGAGTCTGTAGCCCAATCTGGCTGAAAATAAAATGAACCACAGTTCACATGTGTCTAATTCTGCTGTTCCCCATTGAGAACTGAGATTGAGGGTCTGGTGATTTTGCTGTTCAGTCCAAGTGTCCCAGTGTTAAATTATATCTGTAGAAACATCACACACAGATACCTCCCAGTTGTCATGTGAGAGTGTTAGTCTTGTTTTCTGGTTGAACATGCAGCACAAAGTTAGTTAAAGAGTCAGCTAAAATGAACAGCATTTATCTCAAGAGACTGATATTATCCTTACTTTACATTTGGATGCCGTTTATAGAGTAAGGGAAAATGCAGCCGAATATCAGAAAAGAACCGATGCATAGAACAATTTTGTCTACAATGCTTACTTCACACTTCAATCACCTTTTATTGTTATTTTAATTAAGTGAATTAATAATAAGTGATTAGCAATCTAAATTCATTTGCCAGCTCATAAACTATGACAGAGCATTCAGCAATAATGGCAGCATGGCTTCTTTGAAAACATAGACACACCCCGTTTCACATATCATTGATGAGACATTTGGTATGATAGTATCCAGAATGGATTTCTGTTGAGCTAATCGCATGGAGAGAACGTCATATCTCTGCATCCCATCCTGGTTCAGCCTCGGAGGCAGGCGGTGATTTAAGAGCTCTGGGAACAGACATGGTGCTTTGGCCTGTTGGTGATCTGTGTTGACCCTGCCATTCCCAAGTGATGATTTTAATGTAGGAATGCCATTGATGTGCACCTAAATACACACAGTGAAAGCAAGAGCGTGACAGTCAGGATTATTAATACCATCTGGACAGCTTGTCTCTACTGCTCTGCTGCATGTGTAAGATAGAGAAAGAGAATATGCTTGTGTCTATGTATAATTCCATTCAAATTGTCCTTTGCTAATGAACAGTGGGTCTTTAACCTCCTTTATCAAACATCTGTCACACATACATACTGAAAAGAGAGGAGCACATTTATCCTCTAAAGACAGGAAGTCGTATGGTTTGTATTTGCAAGCCCCGTCAGTGAACCCAGAGTGTTACAGTGTCGTGATAATGGTGTTGTTGGTAGAGAGAAAGACGGAGAGTGAAGGAAAGGGGGAGAATTCCAAGCATTCTTCTGTCTGTCTGACACAGCAGAGAGCGCCGGAGCTTAGCACAGTCAGAGGGAGAAAGAACCAGGACACAGGGATGTGAAGAATGATTTGGAGGCTTATGAATGATCTGGAACTGTACCAAGGAAAAAATACTTTCGGTACTCTGAAGAACCTTTCAGAAGATAATTCACTAATATTCCATTTTTGTAAATGAAGTGAATGAGTGAGGAACCGCCACATGATGGAAATGTTCTACACTGGGAGAAATTTTTGCAACCATAAAAACTTCCGTGACCAACAAAAAGACTTTACCGACCCTATTACTTCAAAAGCAAACAGTCATTACATAATAATCTATGTAGCTTATCCATGCATCTGTGTGTTTACTTTTAATGCTATCTACTACTAACTAGTTAGCTAGCTTCTAGATGAGTCAGATGAGTCAAATGGTTTGTTTTTTGGAAATAATTATGAAAACATCAATATTTGTCTTAAAACTAAGACCCCCTCGTGGTACCACTGTGACCCATACAATGAATGCAATGAATTTATTCAGTTTTATTATGTACACATTTGACGAGAGTACATTTTGTGTATCACTTTGGTCAACATAAAATCAGCATCCCAGCGAAACACAGGTCACCCAGATGCACAAATCAATTCTCACAGCAGATTCCTCTGTCACTCTCTCTCATTATACCATGTGATGTGTCAAACTTGTCACTCCGGTTGAGTGTCAGCGTCAACTCTCACCCCATCACTATCCAAAAAATTATCTTTCCTAGTGGCAAGTACATGCCCTCTATTTCCCAAGTTCTGGTTTGGAAGCTGCCCCACACAGGTCAGGCTGGAGCACTGAAACATTTTGAAGACACAAGAGTCCTCACTTCTGTCAGGAATAGTTTGGCTGATGTGGTTGAGCTGGAGCTGGGGCAGAGCTGCAGAAAAAAGCTACAGCGCTGGGTCACATAAGGACTGGAACACACAGCCCAGCAGGTCCCAGCAGCACCATAATGAAGTTAGAAAGGCACTGGGAAAAGGGATTAGATTCACCCTGGCGCCACATCTGCTGTGTTTCTGAACTGTATCCCCTATGTTAGTTGATTTTTATTTTAGGGGAACATTTGTATCGGCTCTTTTACGGCTTTTCTATGCTCTTTATGCACATTTGGGTGTGCTCAAATAAACAGGACTACAGCAAAAAATAAATGTAATTTACAGGAAGTTGCAATATATAGGCATTTTTTCAAACAGCTTTTATTAAAGTTATAAGCAAATTGTCTAAAAACATGATTTTTTTTTTACAGTGATACAACATCTATTAAGTCTTTACATGGTCTTCTTTTTCCGTATGCTAATGGTTATTACCGAGTGTCTATACACATGACTGATTCCTTTTACATTGTAGGACTGAGGAATGAAGCCTGGAAGGTTAAATTTGTTTCACAGATGCTACACAAACCAATTCCAAACAGACACTCAGCTTGCATATTACTTTGTCAAAGCTCTTGTATGGATGCTTTAAGGGTTTTTTTTTTCTCTCTCCATGTGTTGAACAGGTGCTGACCCCAACACGAGTTGGACAGACATATGCCTACAGCCCTGCCCCCAGCAACTCTCAAGACCTTTATGATGTGCCTCCGTTACGACAACAGGGGGTAGGCATCTTTTTAAATTCCCAGAAACATTGAATATGTGCCCTTACAGGGATCTGCACTGATGTATTCTTAAACAACATTGCTCTTTTATGTTGACTTTATAGGTCTATGATATTCCTCCTGGGAAACAGATAGGAAAGCACATAAGCCCTCATGGCCAGGGGCTATATGATATTCCTCCGGCTCAGGATCCAAGGAATCAGGGGGTGTATGACATCCCCCCACCATTGCAAGGGGTATGTTCAAGTCAATTCCATGTCTAGTAATACATGCTACTTCAGTCCTAATGATTTCCACTTAAAAGCAACTCAGTAAAAGGGCATTTAAATGCATTTAAAATGCTGCATTTGCTTTGGCTCATAAGCAGTGTTGTCTGAATGCCTTCTTTGTTCACTGTACTTAGTAACAGAGTACTGCTTTTCCTTAAATTGCAGGGTCACATGTAGGAGAAAATAAATAATATAATTTTTATTAGTTTCCCCTGGTTACCTAATTAAAGCTTTGTTTGCCAGCAGTGATTAAGTCAGACTCAAAACTGTGATCTGAACTGAAATAACTGCTTTCAAGGCCCTCTTATGTTTCATTGCTTTACTCGGTACAGTACAGTTCAGTGCTGCACGTTTGTTTGTAATAAATTAAAGTATGCTGGGAACCTGTTATTTGCGTTGAATTTAATTAGGGGGTTGCAGAAGTTTGACTCGCTGCAAAAGGCAGATTTCAAGCCTGAGTGAAATCACTTAAAGCTTGCTTCTGTTATTTGTTGATCTGTGTGCTCATGGCATGCGAATTGTTTGTCAGGACTACATTCCGCTCTGGGGTTTATTTGTCAGTAAGTCTGTCAGAATTCCATATCCGTTTTGTGGGAGAGCATAAATATCAGATTATAGATATTAGACTGTCAGCAAACAATTTTAGATGCTATGTGGAAACTGAAATTCTTATGTGAAGCTTGTGCTTGTTTGTATGAATGGTAGTTTTGATGTAGTTTTTGTATCTGCAGGTGTATTCAGTACCACCTTGCAGGAGTAACACTGCACAAGATGAAAGCAACTATGACTTTCCCCAACCCCACAAACACAAGCCGGAGGGCGTCTATGATGTTCCGCCCTCATTCACATCCAAATCCACCCAGTTCTCTCAGTCCAATTACGACTTTCCTCCAGGCTCTGAACACCGCATGGTAGCTAACAATGATGGTGGCATCTATGATGTTCCTGCTAGCCAGCCAGCTGTAGCAGGATCCCGTGATCTGTACGACATTCCACAGGGGATGCCACAGCGTGATCGCAACAAGGGCATCTATGATGTCCCACCTACAGATTCGCGCTCACTGGCTGACGTAACTGACGGCATGAACCGTCTTTCGTTCTCCAGTACTGGAAGCACACGGAGCAGCATGTCCACTTCTTCTTCTACGGCAGGATCACCAGCCGAAGGCCGGTTAGCATTAGACTTGGACTCTGCCTTGCAGCGGCTGGGCCGCCTACAGCAGGGACTAGATACTTCCGTCACTGCACTCCTGAGCCTCTCCGCCTCACCCAACTGGCGGACGTACGGCTTTATAGAACGCCACGGCAATGAAATGCGTCTCTTCTTGGAGCGTATCCGTAGCACCCTGGCAGAAATCCTCGTCTTTGGACGAGGAGCAGCAGCCAATGCCACGGGCCTGTCTGACCCAGGCCTGCACTCCAAACTGCGAAGGCAGCTGCAGAGGCTGGAAGACTCACAACAGATCCTGCAGCAGACACATCAGAGCCTAGAAAACAGTGGCTGGGCACTTAACATCCTGGTGGCTTCCGGCAAACAGCAGGGCAAAAGTGATGACCTTGACCGCTTTGTAATGGTGGCACGGACAGTGCCAGATGACGCCAAGCAAGTAGTGTCTACAATAGGGGGCGGTGCAGAGCTACTTTTCCGAAAGGCGCCAGTAGAGGGTGTTGTTCACCCCTTCACCTGCTCCCCAGCAGAGGAGGACAACCATATATGCCAGACCAAACCTTTCCCTGTACCACAGGACAGCGAGAAGTGTGTGAAAAGTTGGATGGAGGATTACGATTATGTCCATTTGCAGGTGAGAACGAGTTTAATAATAGCTTTGTTTTCCATGCAGGTGCTGCCTGGTGGTGCTGCCTGGTGCTTCCGAGTGGGAGGAAAACACTCACGAATCATGATTACTGGTCCTGAACATAATTACCAGCCAGAAACTCAAGAATGAAAATGTAACCATTAATATTCGATAGCTATGGCCTCCATTATGCTGTGGAGAAAAAATGTTTGATGTCGAGAAGCATACATGTTATTCTATAAAGTATTTTGATAAACAGGCATTGCAGAGTTCAGTTACATTTCCTGCCATCAGTCAGACTCTGCTTCCTTCTGTTGATAACTTGAACTTTTGCCCTTCCTTTATGTAATATACAAATAGTCCCAAAAACTTAACCATCTGAAGTTTTTAAAGGTCTGTTAATAATAATTTTGGTATTGCATCAACAGCATTACATGACCAACGTGTCACACTGCAGAGTTACAGCACCCAAACCTGCTTGTTTTGGAGTGGGGGTAGTGGGTGACAGTCGCTAAAGTATGAATAAACATCAATTAAAATAACATTAAAGAGACATTATGCGCTCTTTCAAGAATTAGTTTGTGCAGCACTATCGATTTGGCTTTACCTTTCATTACACTCTACGCACTCTTTTTCATTCGTGTATCTGCGAGGCAAAGATTACGAAGAGGGTAACTCACGTATGTGTGTTTTATACTGACATTCTTTTGAAATACAAAACTCAGTGTGGAGCTGAAGGTCCTGAAGAAAGTTATTAGGAAATTAATTTGATATAAACCAAAATGTTTTTGTATAAACTGGGTATTTTAATTCTGTGAAGCCTTATAAACTATAAATACCCTCATGCTCACCTACATGTTTTTCTTCTCATTTCAAAGGGTAAAGAAGAATTTGAGCGTCAGCAGAAGGAGCTCTTAGAAAAGGAAAACATCATGAAACAGAGCAAAGTTCAACTGGGACAGGAACAGGTACGTGTACAAGTGATCTTGACTGGTCTTTGAATTTGTTTTGACTCGCAGTTCACCTGTCTATGATGGTTATATAATGCAAAATAGGTCAAATGTTCTTGGTTCACTTGGTTGGTTTTGATGTTTCATTACGAAAGTTTGATGAGAATGTAAGTATGTCAGAAAGTGTAGTACAAATGTAGTACATCTCTTTCTATATGTGCCATATTTTGTTACTGTAATGCAGTAGTAAAATGAAGTTGATGTATGGCAATGGTTAATATCACTCCACTCTATTAAATATTCTGGAGTTCAGTTCATTACAAGAACACCATACTACACCAGTAAGAGTGCTTGGACAAGATGTCTATTGCTACATTCACCTACATCTGCAACATGTGTTAATTGTACGTTGCTCTGCATAAGAGCATCTGCCAAATCCATAAAAGTAATGCAGGGTCGTTTTTTTCAGAGTAGACCTGACTAATATTAATATTCCCACTTAGAATTACTAGAAAAATGAACTTTTTAGAGAAATCATACTGAGGCGTCTGTGACTCAAAGAAACAGGAATAATATCAGCGTATATATTTCACCTGTTATTGACAGGCACTTTCTATTTCTCGGTATGTTCGTATGCTTTTACAATTGGATTGCGTAAGATATAGTATAAGCTTAAAGTAAAAATGCAATAAAAGGTTTCAACATAGTGCCTGTATTGAGAATCTACCTACTGCACTCATTGTCCAAGTTATCAGTCCTACTTACCATATAGGTGCACTTTGTAAACTAAAATGACAGACTGTAGTACATCTGTTTCTCTGCATCATTTTTTAACCCCTTCACCTTCTCCCGGACTACCAGTGAACAGTTATCACTAGGGCAGTAGATCATTCTCAGCACAGCAGTGGCATGGTAGTGTAATGTTTGTTTTTGTGTGTGTGTGGAGTGCACACATAGCTGTGATGCAGGAATTTTAAACACTGTGACACTGTTATTGTCCTCTCTGTTAGACACATCTAAACTGGTAGTCATTGCAGAAGTTATTCATGGAAGTCTACCTGATGCTGCACAGTTCATGTGGATCAAAAACTGCTCTCACGTTGCTCTGTGTGATTCACTTTGTGCAGCGTATACACACACACACACACACGCTAAGATGCCTCTATCATGTCAGTGTCACTACTGTGCTGAGAATAATCACCTCTCAAATAATACCTGCTCACTGGTGGTCCTCTAGAGGCCTTGACCACTGACGTTGGGGTAAAGGGGGCCAACAAATGGTGTAAACAGATACAGGCTATCATTGTACACTACAAAGTGCACCTATATGGTACGTCGAGCTGATAAAATGCACAATGAGTGTATAAGCGCAGATAAAAGGTAGCTTTTACACACTTATACAGCGCAGACTATGCAAACCTGTGATCATTTTCATGTCATGATGGCGACTTTTTTTGGGCAGCATTTATTTCATCCGTTCTTTAACACTTGTTTCTTTTCTTCTGTTGCTCTTGCAGATGAACCAGTTCAAGCAGTTGGAGCAGGAGGTGATCAAACCTGTAGAGAACGACATCACCCAGTGGATCTCCCATCAACACTCCACTGGCTCCTCCTCCCCTTCAGACTCCTCCTCCACATCTTCTATGGGGGGCGGGGCTCAGCTGTGTGGGCGGGACAGGCAGCTGTTAGGCTTCTATGCCGAACAGTGCGAGCAGCATTTTGTGACTCTGCTAAACGCGGTGGATGCGTTTTTCGGCTGTGTGGCAGCCGGACAGCCTCCACGAATCTTTGTAGCTCACGCCAAATTTGTCATCCTCAGTGCTCACAAGCTTGTGTTTATTGGGGACACTCTATCACGCCAGGCTTCAGCGCCCGACGTGGCCAACCGGGTGATGGACTCCAGTAACGTGCTTTGCGAGATGCTCAAGACTGTAGTGGGTTCCACCAAGATGGCCGCCCTGCATTACCCAAACACTGCAGCTGTGCAGGAGATGGTGGACCGAGTCACTGACCTCTCACACCGGGCACAGCAGTTTAAAGTGCAGCTCTTACAAATGGCAGCATTGTGATCTCATCAGCATGAACCAGTTCTAACAGACATTCTGGACATTGTAAAGTTATAAGTATTTGGGCACATCATCAAAACGTGTCTTTTGTAAATAAGCTACTGTTTCCTTCTCCTCTGTAAATATTCGGCTCTATTTTTGTTTAGATTTGTTTTATATAATATTAAGAATGGTATAAATATATATGAATATGAAATTGCTTTCATGAACAGTATGTTAACATTCCGTTTTTTCTTAATGAGCACCTTATAAGTTGCCCTTAAAATGATTATGACCTGTAGATAAATGCTGCACCCACTGCTGGAAGTCCAAGTAGATCTCTTGCATTATGTTGCATTCTATTCTGCAGACATGGTTATAAAAGTAAAAGGCTGTTCATCACCATATGACTTTTGCTTCATTCTCATTCTCATATAATGCGAAGTGGGTTTTGAAGACTACACCTCTAAACAAATGTTGAGGTTTGTTTTAGATTAAAGTGGTAGACTAACAGAATGAAGAGAATTTCCTCCTCAACCTATTTTTAGATCATTAGATTAAACATGTATCCTGTCCATGTTTTAATCTATTATGTTAATGTAGCTAACACGTAATAGACGCTATTAACCCACGATTAGGACTTCCGACTGCATGCCTGAAACTGCCTCAAACTACACTGAATCGTTAAATATTTTAAAATAGAATCCTGTTATGTGGTTTATATCATATACTCATCTTTAAAAATGGAGAACATCATGTCACATACCTAAAAACAGCAGTTGTTAGATCAACTGGTGTGTCAGACTTTTTTTCACAATCTTGTAAATTTTTATAGACAATGTTATAATGAACCTTTGCTTGTCTGTTCATTGAAAGCAATGCAAATGTCTAACAAACAGTAGAACCAAATGTTCAGTGCAGTATTAAGCATGTTAGAATTTGGTGACACAGGGACATGGAGAACCAGCCCGTGTGATTCCTCTGCTCTAGCTGTGAACTCACATACAACATGATGTCAAAAAGACTCATCTAAGTGCTCCTCTATACATGGGTCATAACACTGGGCCAGATCTACTGTTTTGGTCTGTTTAAATGCTCCCATCATCTCATTGGACTAACTGTAGGGTGATAATGTGGAGTAAGTGTGCGTAGATCTGGGTAGTGAAACACATGAATTCTCATTCCATCACACCCGCCACAAGATGTACCAGCTGGAGAACTGCCAGGACAGGATCTTCAGTACTTGTTGAAAACCTACAATTTGTGACTTCACCTTTCACTCAAATTTCACTCAAGTTTATTTTTATTTTTATTTGCGGCTGTACTAATGTAAGAGGAATGTCGTATCTCTCTAAGTCAGCAGTCATATTCACTTTTCATACCAAGGAAGATACTTCGATCACTCCACCCTACTGATATTCGACCCAGCACTGCAATCCTGAATCACTATTTGATTGGTGATAAAGCAAGGGTAATTAAAGCCTGTAGTCATATGGTCTTTTAGAGGCCATGACATACAGATTCCACAACAATCTTCCTGCCAGCCTCAGTACATGTCTTGGATATTTGTGAAAGTAAAAAACCAAGAGATCTTGCAGATTTATTTGAGATTAGCAACTAAATTATGTGCAAACAAAGGTAAGACAGATGTTGAAATGACTATAAACAGGCCATTTTACAAATTTTAAAACAAGGTTATGTTATTTATTGAGATACATCAAGAACTAAACTATTGGAGAGGTGCAAATATTAAAACAGTAGAGGGCCAATTACTGAACCATGAGGCACCCCATTAAATAGATACTAAATGTAAGGAGACGGATTTCTTTTTTTTAATCATATATAGTTCCACACTATCTAGGATTCCCCTGATCTCATGATGCTACCAATGTTAACTTCAGTAAAAAAGTTCAGGTTTTCTGCTGGGATGAGTTTTGAGGTAAAAGCCTTGTGTAATAAACAATCAGCTCTCAGAAGACAGTTAACTTTAATGGAATATTTCAATCATACATGCTAATGTTGCTAACAATGAATGGCAGCTGGTTACCAGTTGGCACAACATCGAATCGGTGACTATTAGCTTTCATTTATTGTTAGTAATAGTAAAATTACTGACTGAAACATTACAGGAATTTACCCACTGGCCTGTTCTCATTTTGTGTGTAAAATTTCACAGGCAAATTATTCAAACAGCAAAACTCACGAAGAACACTGCTGACGAGCCATGCACAGCAAAACTATATGCAACGCTTGTTATAAACAGACATAAACAGGTTAAATTAAACTAGACATTCTGAAAATACACGAAACAAGGTAGTATTTCACCATGTTCCACCATGTTTCCATACAACGGTCGGTCACGGACATGGATGTCCTTCTCGGGTAAAAGTTGGAAGATATTTATTTAAAGCTCTCGTTAGGCTAAGAGTTGTGAAAATGTGAAAACGTATTTTTCTGTTCTGTAGAGCACTAGCAGCATGATGTGTTATAATCTGCTAATGAAAGTTAGCTAAAGTCAGTTCAGTCAGCATTTCAGCAGTTATGTAGTTAATAAGAAACAACTAGGGCACAAAGCAGTTCTTCCAGAACTGTTTAAAACAAACCTAACTGTGTTATGCAGCCAGCATTTCTGTGCAAAAACCTTATAGAAAACCCTAAAAAACTCTTGCTTCGACTGCTTAAGTGGTTTTGGGTTCTGCCTTGATTCGATCTGGACTAGATTTACATTTACGGCATTTATCAGACACTTTTTATCCAAAGCAACTGGAAGTGTAGAAAGGTAATCTACTCTTGTCATCAGTCGGCCATTTATTGTTGTTTTTTTTAACAGGAAGGGGTGGGGATGTGGATGAAAATGGGAGCAGACCCCTACTCCACCACCACCAACCAACACACACACTTAACAAGAGGAATGGATGCATTCTGGTAATTTTGCTAATAAGGGAAGTGGCATCTCCCCACAGCCCCACAGGTCGATCTACTTGCTGGCACATAAGTAAAAGTCAACGAACAGAAAGAACCATGTTGTGACAAGGTTGGGGTTTGTGCGCCCTTTAGTGGGCATTTAACAGAATTACATTCATTTCAATGTGTTTCATTAATCATGTATTAAGAAACCAATTAAAGACAATTAGGTGTTTTCTGAAATATGAAAGGATATCAGTCAGTTATTTACTGACATTGCTGGACAGCAACTATGTACTGTTTTGTGCAGAACTGGGGTCCTCATCAGTCAAAAAAGTACCAGGTGATCATTTCTGCTCAAATATATTTCTCGTCATAACAGTCCAACCTGCACGTGCTTGTTAACTTATACTGACTGTTCCTCTGACTTCAGCCACAGTTCCCATTATTTAGTCTGCTTTACTGGAATAAGCTAAACTTTCTTTTCATTCTTCATGAAGATTTCACATAATATAAAAGATAGCTTCTGTGTTCAAATATATAAAATTAAAATAAAATTAAAATAGTACAATTTTCATTATTTTATTATTTTTGGACAGCAATGATACATAAACAAAGCTTGTTCACTAGTCGGTTTCAGGAATGCTCAATGTTATTTCAGTATTTTAATAATGCAGGATGCACTGTTCCATTTGCTTTGTGATTCTTCCAAAAACACCAACATTAAACAAACAAACCATTAGATCACACTACATTTAATTATAAATGTAAGGTCACAAACGAAGTAAAGCGTCTCATTCAACACAGGCCATGCAGGTTATGGACAAGAGAAACTGCCATCTAGCAGAGAAACAAAATTTATTACACACACACACACACAAACACGTGCACACACATTCACATCTTAAAGTGGCATCGGAACTAAGTCATATAGTCCAGGTAAAACCGGATCAGAGTCTGTTAAAGCAATGCAACAAATACACCTAAAAACTAGGAGCAGACAAGTCAACTCTGCGAGAAAACGTGAGGTGTGATCGCACGGTTGATATGGTAGCAGTGGTTGTTGCTAGTGTTTGCTATGGTACTGCTAGGTGGTTACTGATGGTGCGGCCGTTACCTTCTGATGGCTCTAACTTTAACTTTTTAACTTTCTGTGAGGGAGCGTTTAGAAGTATTATCAGCCCTTTTATGGACAAAGACAGTTGAAAATGGATTTAGCAAAAGGGGGAGGGGGGGACAAAACCCAGCAGAAATCTCATTTAATACCTTGCTAACTAATGCCAATGAATTGATAATAATAACCTTAATAATAACCACAACAACAGTTATCTTTTCTGATACGCGCACCTGAAAATGGGTGGGAATAAAACGCCTGTGAACGTGAAAGAGATTAAAACAGCAGAGAAAAAAATGCTTGAACATTCCACCATACAAGACAAGGGGGAAAATTATTCCATTTAAATGATAAATACTTGATCAGTCGATCAAAAAAGTTGAATACAATAATACAATACACCAGACTTGTATGAGTTGGAACCATGCCAAATGTTCAAATGGCTTAGGAGGAGAAGCAGCACCATTTTTTGGCTCTGAAATAATATTAATAACTGAGAAAATGCAATGTGTAATTGCACAGTTGCTATGGTAACTGTGTTTGCTACTAGGTAGTTGCTATAGTGTTGCTAGGTGACTACTATGGCAATGCAGGTGGTTGCTAAGGTGTAGCTAGCTAGTTGCTATGGTGGTGCTCGGTTGTTATGGTGGTGCTCAGTTGTTGCTTTGATGCTTGTGAAGTGGTTGCTAATATCTTGCTATGGTGTTACTATGGTTTTACAGGTAAGGGTTAATGTAAAAACATTAGTCAAAAAGACAGAGTTTCCAAAACTTCTTCACAATAAGAGAGATGCCAATACCTGGGGGGGGTTACCCAAACATTTGCGCAGAAAGAAAGGCACACAAGCATTGGTTATATAGCCAAAACAAAGTTTGAAATGAAAAATACTTCTGCGTATAATACAAACCTAGTGAGCCACAGAGTAAGGGCTTGCTGACAAATAATAAACATGGCATCAAGGACCAATTAAAAACCACTTGCACCCAAAAAGGTGGGACAAAAGTGTGCATAGCCGCAAAAGAGATTAAACAGCTCAGCAATTTCCTTAGCCATGGGCCAGCAAGAGGCATGAGGGGGCACATCTTTGAAAAATGGTCTATCAAGACAGCAGTGATAGTACATTCCTTAGATGCAGATAGTTCTGTAATGAAATCCACAGATAAATGAGACCAGAGATAGTTTACCCTGTGGGGTACCTTCTGGGACAGGGCCTTCTTGGTTTGCCTTTCAATAAGATCTATGATCTCCCAACAAATTGGAGCCAGAACACCAGGAGGTGGTAGAACAGGCATTGGAGATTGTGACTCTCTTTTCTTCTCAAGGTAACACTCAATAAGAGAAAGTTGCATGAAAAATATGCACATGGGTGTAATTTTGATTGTGAACCCAGTCTTTGGGATCAGGCCACTCCTACTCCAACATTGAAGGCATCTGCCTGTACCTCAAAGACTAAATCAGGATTGGGTTGTTGTAAGACTGGGGCAGAGCAGAACATTTGAGGGCAGTAAATCCCTCAGCTACTTGCGGGGATCAGGTTACTTTACAGCCAGTCTGCTTTAAGAGAGCTGTACGTGAAGCAGTCACATGACTAAAATTTCTGATAAGACGACAATAATAATTTGTGACCCCTAAAAAGCATTGTAGGTCTTTTACTGTCTGAGGTGTGAAACGTACTACATTTTTTTCAATATGTGTATTTTTCAATACTCAATATGTGTCCTAGAAACAAGATGGTAGACAGAAGGAAGCTCAACTTTTTGCCTTTTAAACACAAATTATTATCACAAGAGTCTTTAAAGAATTTAGCTCACTTGAATCTGGTTAATAGTTCAGTTTGATGAGAAAATCTAAATATCATCTATGTATAATATAGCACAATAGTCAATTATGTCTTTAAAACCATTCATAAAGGAATGCAAGTGTTCAAGGGTGGTTGGAGATATATTTATAGTGTCATTTAGTGGTAATGATGCTGTTTTACATACACGTTACGGATATCTAAATTTGTGAAGGCAGTAGAGGTAAGAAGCTGTCCTAGTGTGGCTGGAATAACAGAAGGTTGATTTCTTATTTTGACCATTAGACATTATTCAGGGCTTAACAATCTATGTGGGGTCAAAGAAAACAAGGATGCATAAAATCTGCTTCTAGATCTTCATCAATTATGTCCCTCTGTCTGTGACAAAGGTTGAATCCTGCTATGTGGGGGGAGATGGGAAGTAATTCCATTGTAGAATCCCAGTTAGTAGTTTAATGGGCACGGATGTTCTGAAAACATCCATGAAATCGTAATAGACCAGAGGAATTTGTGTGTGTAGAGAAATGGCTAACAAAGGAATGGATAAACAGTTCATAAAAGTTCTTTTTTTTTTCTCTCTGCAGTTCTTTTGTAGTCCAGGACAAGATGGGTTCATGGGCCAAGAGCCACAGGAGTCCAAGCACAACAGGGTCTCTAAGTCACTGTAGGATCATGAAAGAAAGCTGTTCTTGATGCAGAATTCCCGCCTTAAAATGGATGGAGACGGTTTAGTATGTGTTGAGTCCAGCTTCCCGAGGCTGGTCATCTAGGGTTCATATGGAGATGAAAAACAATAGGTTGGACCCTAACTGAGAGTACAACCAGGGCTAAAAACTAAAATGCTCAGTATGCAGGTTGAAACACTGACAATATTTCACAAAAATAAATACAAAGAGTGGAGTAATTTATATCAGAGAGTTGTGTGAATAAAACTCCCGTAAAATCCTTAGTGGTATGTGTGTAAACTGAGTTGGCAGAATGGAACTGGGTTTAAGGTGAGAGCTAATCTCCAGACCGGAGTGCCTGATAATGGCTTTACTATGCTGCAGCCAATGAAGACTTTTGAGAGGAAACATGTACTGAACACTTGCCAAAAGTTGTTTCGTCTGACCAGAGTATTTTGACAAACAGCACTGACTTGTCTAAATGCTTTTCTCTTAGTTTTAAATGCACAATTCTTCATAAATTATCAGTCGACTCACAGTCTAAAAGATAAACAGCTAATGTTAGGTAATAGGCTAATATATATATATATATATGAGAGAGAGAGAGAGAGATAGATATAGATATAGATATAGATATATGTATATACACATATATTTTATTTTATTCTCTTTTTGGAAATTGTAATTGATTGTGCTTAAGGTTTTGTATATTTTTTAGTACATCTTTTACTCTTTAACTTTGTATTGTTATATATATATTTTTTTACTATATTGCTGAGTGACTTGTCTTCTCTTGTCAATCACATTTCATTGCAATGTTGTCCCTGTGCTAACATGCATATGACAAATAAAGCTGAAACTATGAAATCATAAGAATCATACATAAACAAATTGATGTTTTTTTTTTCTGGTAGACAAAAAAAATAGTAGAGAAATTATGAAATCAGCTAGTTGCTATGAAAAAACTCAAACATGGATAGCACCTCATGCCTGCAGAAAGAGCCAGGGAGAAGATGGCAGGAAAACACAAAGATGTTACACATTCTGGTTCACTTAATAAGCATTTTATATACAAATGAAGGTTAACCTTGACTGGGCGTGAGCGGCAAATACAGTACAATGGTATTTGTTCTCATTCCTCTGATTAGCAGCCGGGTCCTCTTTCATTGGCAATACCATCAATGGCCTACCTACGCCAGTAGCATGGAGGGAATCAACTTGACCTTGAAAGGCAAGAGAGGGTGGAGAAACAGAGGGAAAGTGGGGGTGGGAACGAGAGAATCTGAGCGAACTCATGCATTGCATTGTGGAAAACCATCCTGGCAAGGAAGGGGGGGGCTGCAGAGTTTGAGATTAGCAAACTGGGGAGAAGAAAAGTCTTTTAATTTGGTCTGCGGAAGAGGCAAAATGTAACGAGCCACATGACATTTCATTTATAGCTGGTAACCAGGCAACTGAGGGTAATTTAAGAAACTTGCCCTCCCTCCCCCTTGCAGTATTCATCTTGCAGTATCATAACACTTCAGACACATCTTACTTTATAAAATATTCTTTAAGACACAGAGTGCCGGGACATCCTGCAAGCGCCTTGGTGATGTCTCAGCAGCTGCTGTAATGTGGACTCATTCTGACCGAGAGAGAGAGAGCGAGGGAGAGAGGAATTTTCCTTTCACTGCAGCAGAGCCCAGTGGCATATGCATGCGGCGCACAGCTACGTCACAGCCACCAAACTGCAGTCAGTCACTCACTCAGAGAGCAAATTTAAATTTGCTCCTATGAGATCCTGAAGTATCTTTACAGTAAAATGCTTATTCAATTAATAATAATAATAATAATAATCCTCTATACAGTGACAACCCCTCCAGCACCACCACTACCAAGCTTCATGTGAGTGTAGCCGCTCAGGGTGGGAGAGAACTGTCGACATGCATTAACACTGATCCCCGGTGTGTGTGTGTACGGCACTGACCTCAGCATGTCCAAGTGCTTTCAGAAAGGGTCTATCGATACAAGCTGCAATCCTGATCTCGGGGTCTGATTTGACATTCTAAAAATGTATTGACAGAGCTCATATACACTATATAGACCAGTGTATGTGGACTATTTTATAGACCATATAAAATAAAATAATCCTAATACAGTACAAAAATAGTATGTTACTGTGCAAGAGCAGACAGGGTGCAGCTTGGATCACCATTTCCACGATCGATGATCTAAGAGACCCCCGAAGAGAATGAGGCGACGCAGTTTTAAATAATCACATTTTCTCCCCATTGTTGATAATGGGTTAGAATACTGTTACACCCCAGATACCAGTTCTGATGTAAATCTTAACATGACCGGCTACTGCGGCATGTGGGGCAGCCCCGCTTAGATCTTGCATCACCATGCGGAGGAGTCACTGGGATGGTCATTAATGCCATCAGACACAGATTGAAGTCTGACAGAGACTGAGGAGGTTTTATTTATCCTAATAAGCAACAACACGTGGAGGGTCTGGGAATTGAGGTTTATGTTAAAAAAAGATTAAGTAATACTATATTGAGGGCCAGCCTGGTTCTTGTAACTGTTTCTCCATGGTTATCAGGCTGTTTTGTGCCACACAGCCCCCTACACGCCCCATAAACCTGGACGCAGGGTCTGACTGAACGTTTTGGCATTAAAGTGCGTCTGTTTAATTATCTAGTTCATCTGAAAGTGTGATTACCCGAGACCCCAATGAGCTTCCACGTAGTCAGATATCCATGCGTTTGCAGGTTTCTTACCCCAGCTGCTCGCCGTGCGCCCAATGAACTCCCCGGTTCTTGGGTTGTAGATATAATCTTTCCAGCTCGACTCCTTGCTTTCAGGTTTCTCCTCCTTGTTCGCCATGGTGAGCTTCACACTCCTCACTGACTAATGCAGGAAAAACACACACACTGCTTCTCAACACACCGGCGAGGGCGCAGGAATGCCTATTCGAAACCAGAAAAGAAACGAGTGAGTGTGTGTGTGTGTGTGTGTGTGTGTGTAGAGCCGGCGTGCAGAACCGCACCGTGCGCGTGCGCAGTGCGACACCACGCCAGACCCTAGAAGAGCTCTATCAGAACTGAATCATCAAACAGTTTTATTACAATATAAAACCTCCTACAGACCGTGAAACACTCATACATGGAGGGCATTTCTACATTTCGTTCTATACCCACCACCCACAGTGGGCTTTAAACCATTTAACACTACAGATGTAATTTTATTAGAAATCAGTTAATCTATTCGATTATTTCTCTAAGAAGGAAAGTCTTGAAACGTTTAGCAGAGTTTCTGCACATTGGCAGTAGTCCTGCTAAGGCTTTGCTCTAACAGAGCCTAAATAAGCAGTGCAAGAGCATCATTGGAGGATTGCTAACATGGGCTTGATCTCAAATGACATGTTTCCCTATTTAGTAAACTACATAGGTAATAAAAGAAGTGCAGTTTGTCTGTTGAACACACTGCATGATGCTCCCCCCACTGCATACTATCAGTTAATAGTGGTACACATTTAGAAATGCACCCAATGTAGTACAGGGAAGTGTGAGGATTGGGACACAGTCAATGTCACTATTACGTAGTGTTCTATTTAGAGACTATTTGAAATTTACCTTTGGTGTCTTTGAAACAAAAATATTAGATTAGAGATTATATTTGTCATATGTTTGTTGACAACGTAAAAGAAACCTTACCAAAAGTATACATATATATAGTAAAGTATATTTACTATATAAAAGTATACAGTAAATATACTGTATACTTTTATCCTTTTTTTTTTTAAACCCTGTTGCTGCTACAAAAAACACACTATTCTCCTTCACCATCTGCAGTTACATCACTTTTTTTTTATATCCTACTATTTTTAAGTTTCCCAATTTATTAATTAGTTTTTTTTTAAATTCCTGCACAATGAATTACCTGTATGTATGAAAATGGGCTATATAAATAAAGTTGACCTGTAAATGATTGTACTACTGCTCTTGCGTTCTTTGCGCTCTTTTTTGTCCTGCTCACACTTACGTAGTTTTGTGGTGTTTTTGTTCTTTTTACGGCATTTAGCAAAGGCGACTTACATTCTCTAACTACAGGGGACAGTCTCCCTGGAGCAACTTGGGGTTGAGGGTCTTGCTCAAGGAGCCAGTGATGGTATGCAGAAGGTAAGATTCAAGCCCATGACCTCTTGGTCCACAGGCCACCATCCTCACTAGGCCACTGTTCTTTGTGTTGCATCATAGTCCTGGAGGAACAGTGTTTCATTTCACTGTGTACTGTGTGTATATGATTGAAATGACAATAAACCTTCTTGACTTGATTTGACACCAGGTCGACATTACAATGAAATGTGCTGGACGAGAATAAAACAAGTCACTCAACATTTACGTCCCACAGACACTTAAGGCACAGCAATATATTTCAATAGATAAGAAAAGAAAATGAAAGTCATAAATAAGGAAAAGTATGTACACATATACAGTGGGGTGCAAGAACCAGTAAATAGGATCTACCCGCAGTGCTGCCTCAGCATGTTAGATGACCACTCATACTGAATACAAATGGAAAAAGAAAGCACATCCACTTTCTTCCATATGGTGCATTAGTTCCCCACTGATCAGCCATTTCGGACTTAATGCAATAGGTCATGAAACATTAATCTAATAAATTATGGCTTACAGAAAACTGATGGAACACTTTTTAAGAGAGACTAAATTCTTGAGTTAGAATCATTCCTTCCAGTTACTCGTTTTTTTTTTTTGTTTAAGGCGCACAGTGACCTACTCATTCAAGCATAACAAAGCGCATCTAACTTAAGGCCTGAACCTGTGAAGAAACAGGTGCAAATGATTCCAGATGATCAGGCCGGTGATTAATATACTGGTGGTGCTGAATGCTGAGTGGTTGGAACACTTACCTCGGCACCTGGCACTTTGTAGTCTGTCGCAGTCAAACACTTGTTTCCATTTCTCTTTCAATATACTAAATATTGCCAAAGATGATGCAGTTTTTACATAAAATTGTAATTTTGCTACAACAAGGTGATTCAAAGCAAAATGTAAAATAAATAAGGATATAAGGAAAATAAATTACTTTTGATTGTCTACACAAAGGGATGTTTGCAGATGTGTGTGACAGTGTGTACACACGGTAGAACTGCAGATTAATTCCCTGTGCACAAACATACTTGGTCAATATATTCTGATTCTGTTTCTGAAATGATATAAGTGCTGCTGTAACTTATCCTCAGAACAGATCAACAGTAGACCTAGCCAATAGGAGCACAAACCTTGTTGTGCCTAAGGGATCCCAGGTATTTATGCTACTTCTCTGTGCATAGAAAACAGTGTTATAAAGTTACTATAAAACAATCCCCACTATAAATGAAGGGCTTGTCTGGCTGGGTTGGCAAAAAAAATCACTGTAAGACAGACCACAAAAAGGGCTTCCTGCTAATCACTCCCTTGAGGAGTGATGCTGTATATGAAATGCAACATCACCCACTATCTGAACAACTTCTCCTTAAGCAGGGTTACAGGGGTAAGGGGAGATTGGCGTTACTGAAGCCCAATCCCAGTGGTAACATGACAAAACACCTATGGGCAATTTAGCATACACAATTTGCATAACATACTTTGGCCTGCGGGAGGAAATCAGAGTGCCATACGGATACAAGAACATGCGATGTCAATACAGAAAGGACCCTTGGCCACCTTCCTGTAAGGCAGCAGTGCTAACCGCTGCACAATGTTGGAAAGATACCCTTGTGTCATAATTCTGCCATTTCTTCCAAAGGTCTGTTTAATATGTCTAATTTAAGTGCATATTCGAGCCCGACATTTTTATAAAGCATCTTTTGTGTGGTCAAATTGTATGGACCAGTACCGAGTAGGTTGGCACACAATTAGGACCCTAAAGTTGAAAATTAGTTGGAATGACGAATAAAAAAAAATAAAAAAAAAACATTCACAGGATTTTGTAGCATTTACTGAAGGCTTATGAGGTAAAATGGTCCATGTAGTTGAAACCTCTGTCTTATACATTTTCAAAATTTGCATAACGTGGTTCATCCTGCTTTGGCATTTTGACACCAATATCTATTTGGAAACACCAATCCTGCCAAGCTGATTCCACTCATTTAGCACTATTGGATTATACTATTTTTAAAAATAGGATTTGCTTATTGTGCTTTTTTTTGTAAGTAGCATTATTTTTAAGCTGAATTAGTTACTAGAATTAGTTACTAGAATAATAGCCACAATTAGTTTATTATGAGCTGAAAAGATCAGCAAAAAAAAGCTCCACCTCCCTGTGTTTTCTGTCTGAAATTCCAATTTACTACATCACCATTTTGAGTGAACAGATGCCAAGAACTTCACATTAACAGCAGAACAGTAGTAGAAAATATGACCTGAATGTGATCAGGACATGTTCTCTGCTGAGAACAAAGTACCAAGTCTATAATTAATAACGGAGATTCATAAAAAATTTAAAAAAATAAAAAAAAATTAACACCAGTAAACCTTGTCCTACTCCACCACTGAAAAACATCTGGGCTAGTTGTACATAACAAGGAATAGCTGAAAACCAAGTACTAAAAGAAGGAATCCCTCTAAACACACAGGTAACCAAAATTATATGTTTATATGTATGTGTGTGTGTTTGTAAAGAATTACATTTCCAAACCATCAGAGTACATGTAATATTCATTATTCTGCTGATTTTTCAAATAAGACTACACATAGGGCAGTGTTCCAAGGATTTGCCTTCAGATCCACAAAGAATTTCTAGCAAAATTAGACACTGGCAGAAAACGCCACTCTACACACCACACTTTACAAACTCACTCCCCAGCATGCATCTTTTCAAGCCATGAGTACCCGGAAAAATACAGTCATCAATAATTTCTCCCTCAGCCCGCCCCCCACCCACAAAACCCCAAACCAATTCTATTGCAGTGAATGGCAAAACATAATGAACTAGGTAATGCACAACAATGTTGTCGGAAAAAAAACTTTTACATAAACAATTTGTTCTTTTCAGAAAGCACACAAATTTCTTCCAGTTAACAAACATAGAAATAGGTACAGTCAATGCATTGATTTCTTAACACCACATGTGGGGGCCTGGGGCAAAAAAAAAAATACATTTGGGTTGTAGCTTGTCAACACACAATGGACTTCAAAGATAATGATTTCATATTAGAATATGACAATAAATACATAGATTTTTTTTAATGAAAAGATGTTTTGAGGCAGTACGACAAACTACCGAAGTCAGCCAAAGTGAAATTTCCACTAGTATCCTCAACCTCCCTCTTCCCGACCTGTGGCTTCCTGGCCTGTAGGAGTACAAAGGCACCACAACAAACCTGTCCTAGATGCTGTTGCCTTAGGAGTGAGAGAGCAAGAGAAAGACAAAGAGGAGAGTTAGTTGAATCTTGTGCAAAGTGGGTTTCCTGTGTGGCGTTCCACCTATGCACTTGGCAAAATGTAGAGAAGTGGGTTGAAGATTCAGTCCCAGAGAAGAACAAGGTGGTAGCCCCATAGGTTGAAGATCATTCAGGGGAGGAGGGGTCATCATCGTCTTCGTCATCTTCATCGTCATCCTCCTCCTCCTCGTTAAAGGAACTTGGTGTCTGGCCCCGAGATTCAGAGTTGTGTGAAGGTACTGTGCGACTGTGGCTGTGGAGAGAAATGAGAAGTGAAAACACTGTACTAAATATCAATCATGCTGCTGCATGACTGGAATACTGATATCGCAAAAGGCTTGAACCAATATTGTTTCGTACAGGTTGACCAATCACACCTCCAAACAAGATGTGGGTGTTTTGATTAATCAAACTCTTAACCATTAAAGGTGTTGGTGAACTAGTGCATGAACGGGGGAGCTAAACTGCTATAGTTAGAATAAGGACATGTATTTACATACTTATTTAAATGTGTTAGGGCATTGCATGTAGCAGTAAAAATAATATCGTCCATATCGTGCAGCTCTAAATCGCGTTATATTGAAGAATAAATAAGCTATGTAAAAATACAGAAAAAAAATAAGCTCTTACAGAAAGAATCTGCAGTTTTAATACTAAAGAATCTGAAATATAGTCAATAAACAAGGACATGTTTACTGTGAGACTAACACTGCTAACAAACGCTAGAAGTCATGTCATTCAAGTAGCTTCTGAATAAATACAATTACCAAAGCATATGGCAAATCTCAAACTGCCTCAAGTGATTCATTAAGGTGGCACACATTTATCGAGATGTTTCAAAATACAGTATCACTTGTGAACTATAAAAATGAACTAAACCTCACAGTAACAGGCAGCCGTTCCAGACAATACCAGAGCTAATATTCACATAGCAGTCAGAACTGATCTAGGATCAAGTTCCCTTGCATTTATGATGGTCGCAATAACCAAAACTGATTTTGGATCAGCTCTCCTATTGATGCGAAAAAAGAAAATGTTTCAGAATTCATCTCTGTACGTTTGGAGCCACTGAGCCAATGCATGTATTTTTATATGCATGTTTGTTCTTATTAGGAAGATGTCACTGTAAAGATGCTGAAAGAAGGAAATGTACCTTGTATGACTGAGAGGTGTTCTGTTGGCGTTTCTGGCCATGCCTGGAACACAGCAAAAGCAGAATTAGGGACGCTAAATGACTGCAGTAAATAAGGCAAAATTAAAATCTTATTGTTGCTGAAATAATTAAATAAATAAATCACTGAAATGCTTGCTGCTGATAATCATAGTGATGAATGGACAGTTTACGTAACCTTTAAATAAACTATTTTTTTGTTAACTACATTGCTTAATTTAATCACTGCATCTTTTATTATCTAGTTCATTTTAATTATATTGCACAGACGTGCAATCTGCAAGAGCATTTAATTCCTGGCTATTTTGCTGTTGGTAAAGAAAAAAATCAGTAGATGTGTCTGAA
>JBBJLS010000140.1:7816229-7827622 GCA_037577275.1 Bryconaethiops microstoma | reverse complement strand
CTGGCACATCATGGCACCCAGCTTCACATTCTGCTTGCTAAGTTGCTGGACACGACAGGTTAAAAAAAACAAAAAAACAATCAGGGTATAATATACAGTAAAGGTGAAAACGTGATGGACAAACTACAGTCTAATTAGTCAGTTCCCTATTTTTCCACACTAATAATTAATGACAACAAGAGTCACCAGATATTCCCAATAAATACAACTTTAATAGAATGCTTACAGACCTGATCCAGAGAAACATCACTACATCTTGTGAAATTACAGGACCTTGTTATTGTAGTTTTTGTCTTCCCCCCCCCCCCATTTATTCCTCCTCCACCCACCCAGAAGTTTAACATGAATGACTGTACATTCTCACAGGAGAGGGTGACAACTGACCTCATGTGCCCCGCCATCAACCTCCTCCTCCTCCTCCTCCTCTTCTTCCTCCCTACCCCTGCAGATTTTAGAAGCTTTCTCTAGACAGCACTGCCTAACTTCCTCCTGAGATACAACTAGACTACATACCACTTCTTTCTTAAGACACACACACACGCACACACCTGCTCGGGACAGCGTATACAGAGTAATACTGATCATGTTTGCATGAATTGTAGTGCATCCGGTCAATAAAGGGCTGAAGTCTAACGAAGAAGAAAACACACATATCTCACATATCAAAGCTCATTAAAAAAATATAAAACAAAAAAGTACATCTGTACAAGAAACATGGTTGCCAGTCCTAAAATCATGTACATTGTAAATCAGCCAAAACACAGACACTCCCTCTGCTGTGCCACAGTGGAAATGCACCATGTTACTCTCAGTAAGTGGTCTGTCTGTAATTAGCATTTTGAGTGACTTCTGGTGACTACTTGGCCAGAGTTCTAATATTCACCCGTAGTGCAACAATAAGACGTTTTTACTGTCAAGAAATTAATAGCACGCATGTCAATTTTACAACAAAAAGGTGTGCTCCTGCCACCTGATTCGATTGACAAAAGTTTAGGAGGTATTTATGGCCAAAGAATCAAAACATAGCCTTAGATAGAAGAACCAACAGGCAATCACCTGTTGAAAAGTGTTGGAAGCTCTAACTGCTATTGTTACAGTAGAACTGTAAACAACACAATCAAAATGCTCATAAACTGTCCCATGACTGGATTAGAAAGTTACTGAGCCCTTGGGGCATTAAAAAGGAATCGTCTTGAAAAATTCTGATTTCAAAACAACCGGGCATAGCATAATCAAAAGAGCCACTTAAAAGGTGTGAAAAATACTATGAATAACCAAAAACAACGGAAGCTCAACGGAAATTTGTTGTGTCCGTGAATGCGTGTAGTGTACTAAGGCAATGAAAACTGCAGTACATGGTGACCACAACAATACTTTGTGATGTCATAAAGCATTTAGGCAAGGCCAGGCCGCCTCTGCTTCTGTGGCAAAACATAATGCTTCCCTTTTCAGTGTCCAGGTGAAATGTTTTAGTATGACATCTAGATATTCTAGAAAATGTGCATTTGTTTATGAAAGTCAAGGGACAACAATCATGAAAGGACAGATTAACCTTGTAGCTCTAAATCAAACATATTACCGTGCAAACAAGAAAAAAAACGACCTCACATTCATAACAAGCACGCGAACCCCTTTCCTTTCTACAGTTCATACAGACCTAAATTTGTCTTCCACTCTAGGAAACCCAGCCACTTTCAGCATCATTTACATATTTGACCCACTCTTACCCACTAACCCGACGGCCCCACTCTTTCTCTCATCATAGATACAGGAACAGTGTGTGTGGACGCAGGTATACAGAATCAGACATCACGAAGCGAACCGCCCAACATGCAGCCTGGAGTCACTGGCATTAAGGGGGGATATGTCACTCCCCTCTTTCAAGGAGTGGTGAGGAGATGGGCAGGGGAGAGGTCAGGAGGAGATGATAGATGGAAGAAGGGAGGCAAATTTAGCGGAAGTGGAGAGTAGTGGGGTGGGGTGGGGTGGGGTGGGGTGAGGTGGGGTGGGGTGGGGCGGGCCATGACGGTGAGTAATCCTGTTTCTTGTTCAGGATTCGTCGTTTTCAGCAGGGGGTGTGGTTGCGGAGGAATCCAGGTCTGATTTGTTGGAAATTCGGTCCAGCTCCGCCTGGACGTCCGTCAACCCCAACTTAGAGCCTGCAGACAGACAGCATTTGGCCATGGTTAGTGTGGCTAAGACGCAGACACAAGTGTCCTAATAGGTGCCTTAAGACCTCTTTATGCTTCAGCAAATTCAAACTGCATGGTCGGGGAGACGCTTTATTAACATTAAAACTATAAGATTCCCCAAACATCAAATGTATAATTTATATGATTTTCCATAATACTCAAAAGCAGATATTCTAAGTTAGTGAATTCAGCTGAGGTGCACCCACTGTTGACTCGGCTAACACAGATGTTCATTTCAGATGTGCACACCCAGCTTGTGTAATATTCACAGAAAAGCACTGCTAACAAAACAGGACACTATGGAACAGAAGCACATGCCCAGTGTCAAACACTGGAATAAAAAGCCCCCCAGCGTTCAGCACTGTGGAGCAATGTAACTGCATTCTCTTAACTGTGAACTCTAAAGAGCTTTATCCAAAATCTTTGGAGTGAGCTGGAGTGGCATTTGTGAGCTAGAACTTATCGTGCGACATCGGCCCCTGACCTCGTGACTGAATGCAATTGAAACCTCACAGCAATGTTCCAATATCTAGTGTAAATCCTTCCCAGAAGAGTACAGACTGTTATTACGGCCAAGGGGCACAAACACCCCTGTTAATATCCTTCTTCTAGTTGTTGCAAATCTTAGGCCACTCGAAGTAAAAAGTATGTTTTTTTGTTTGTTTTTTCAGTAAGACTGTAGCTTTTCTTCATCACAAACATACCTGTGGAGACTAAAGGTTAGTGAACCCGAGTGATGTCGACTTTGTTTCTATTTTGGAAAGAAAAATCTTGACTTTGAATTTGCTAGAAGCATAAAAAAGCCTTGATCTGTCATTATCACATGTGATTAAAAATGCGTTAGTAAAGGTAAAAACAGCAAAAGAACACAGCGTCAACCTCAAGTTAGGCAGCAGCATCATTAAAACCCTTTCAGATTTTACTGTATCTACCCTGCTATGTAAAGTGGGGAATTTTTAAGGAAGCGAAGTTGTGATTAAACAAATGTTCTGCAGTAGTAGAAAACATAATAAAGCAAAACACAATAGGTGATGGGTAGTGGAGTAAAACATGTATAATGGAGTGATAGACAGAAGACATTATTTAATAATATGCCAAAAGAATAGGGATGGTTGTGACACAAGCAACACAGAGGACATGCAGACAGTAAAATCTTTTCATAGTGGTTCTTCTTAGCAGCCATAAATAAAGAGCTATACATTTAAAATAAACTGAATGTGGAGAGTATGTGTTGTGGACATTCAGTTAGTTCAAACAGAAGCTCTGCTTTAGAGTGACTTCATCAACAAGCAGCCTTCATGCACATCACCATTCAGCTCAGGTGGTAGGTGGTATTAAACAAATAATAATAATAATAATAATAATAATAATAATAATAAATAAAAATAATAATACATTTTCTGACTTTCACAGCGTTTCTATTCAGGAATCTCCAAGTCAGTTTCTAGGAATATTTCTTTGGGCAGTGTTTAATTTTACCCTCCTACAGGATAGAGTTCAGACCACACTCAGAAAGGTGGCAAACCATCAGGACTAATAAGGGGGTCGTGTTACAAAAATATATACGTACACTTCCCTTAGGCTTGCTGATTTTGCAGAAGGCTTGCAGTAGTCCAAAGTCAGTTATTTCACTACTGATACAGAATGAAAGTGGACAGCACTAGCATAAATTGCTAAATGTTTGTTTAATGCTCTCCAGGCAGCTGTCTGTATTGTTTTGGATCCAGTACATCGCAAGTCTATTTATATCTTTTGGTCTGGTAATTATATTTCACCACTGTTGACAATAAAACCAGATCATCAAAGAATTCATTCTTAAATATTCAGGTGAATTCCCTACATACTCTATTCCAGTGTATGGTGTAAGACCATAAAAGATGAAAATGCTGATTTACCACAAGTTCACAAAATTGATGCAAAAACAATGGAATGTCAATATAAATGGAGAAAGCCATGCCAAATTCACACCATCAAACCTAAGGCCATATCCAGGTCAGGTCAGGCTTGGTTATGTGTTGATTATAAAGCTGAATGTGAACGCTTGTGCACCCCTGGTCAAAATATTTTGGTGGTTTTCTTCATATTTTACACTTAAAGGACTTTATTGCAAATGATAATGCACAATATTTATTCACTGACTCACATTTAATCAAAAAGTTCTCGGCCTTCGAATTTTTCTAGTAGGCAACTGTTTTTCTCTTGTTGATTTTGCCACACTTTTCTTCACAGAACACACCTAGTTCAGCAGCATTTAAATTTTTTGCACCTACAGCATGTTTAAGAGTTATTACTTTTATTATCTACAGGATCTGTTAACTATTAATATCTATTAAGTCTGTGTAACAACTGGAAGCGTGTTCCTTTGTTGGAACCACTCTTGATTCTCGAAGTGTTCATGGTTAAGGTCACCATTTGATGACCCTTTCATGGATGAAATTTGTGCACAACACAACACATTAGGTCGATAGGTCACTATTACTGAGCCAAATGTCCGTGTAGGGCCACGGCAGTGATGTGGGTGTTTTGTTTTACATACCTGACCAGTCTACACGGAGTTTTTTTTTTTTAAAGAGGTTTCTTACAACACTTTGACCAAGAGTTCCCAAACTTTAACACACAACTGTATTTGCATGTGAATATCTGTACGCACACACAATACATAATGTGTGCGCATGTGTCTGTATATACACACTTGTATGTCCTCAGATACAATATACTGAGACCAATTCTGGCCTCCACTTAGCAATTTTGAACAGAAACCTTGAATCATTTCCACAACTGCAAGAGCCAAAATATGAACAAAGACAAAAAAATATTAGGCTACCAATCTGAGGTATGTTTGCAGATTAGGGCCACATTAGGTTATGTTTTTCATAAGTTTAGTCCATCCAAGTGTGTGTCCTGTGTATACCGGTTCATGCAGAGAGGAATTACTGGTTAGTATACGTATGTGAGGTTGCTTAAGGTGAAGCTCCATATGCACATGAGGTCTGCATGAACACACACCTTAACGTGGCCAACATCCCCTGGCTAACACACATGATGAAAGACATTGTTAAACAGGTTAACAATATGAGTTAATGAGGTAAGAGTTAATGAGTTTCACATATACACACACATATACATGGACACAATCAAATATCATTCATCGAAAGGAAAAACAGAAGGTCCGAAATAAGTGGGAGACAGGGAGTACTTGGTTTACAGGTACTTTACCTTTAGACCACTCCATTAAAAATCAAGCTGCAGTAAGAGGATTAAACATGAGGTGGCCAAGGAAAAAAAACACAAAAATAATACAAAAACAAACAAAAGAAAACATAAAGTGGGGAAAATAAACTGCAACTAAAATTGCCCAATCCTGACATTACTATAAGAAGGCGCTGTGTTAGTTTAAGCATGTTTGTGTAAGTTATTGTATAGCACATTATTCAGAATCTAAGTTTGATTCAGTCCAATCACTCAATACATTTGTCATTTAGGTCCACAACTACCGTGTGAAGCTAAATTCAATAGGGCAGAATACTCATGTAATGTAATTAATCTTACTAACATGACAATCATCCTGGAACTGTGTGGACCCTGACAGTCATAAAAAAATGTTTGGACTGATTAGGTTGCACTCTGGAACATGCAGTAAGGAATGTGTCTTTTCTTTTTCTTTTACCATTGCTGACGTCAGAGATCTGGTACAGAGGGGTCGATGAGGGATGAGGAAAAGGAGAGTAAAACCAAAAACACAGAAGGAGAACAAAAGGACAAACTTCAATGATGTGGGATATGAAAAATAAATTATATAACAGCATACAGTGGAGTGAACTCTTATGTTAAAGGGGCACTCTACCATTTCTTTACACATCAAAGATCCTATGAAGAATCAAATAATATAAAAATATCAGATGGAAAAATTTAGGTAAATCCTAAGGCTATAAAGTTCATTATTTAATTAAAAAAAATACACTATAAATGACAAGAAAACTTTGGACCTACTCAACCAGATGAAAAATGGTGGAGTGTCTCTTTGAAGAATTTAGTCAAAACTCTCCAGGTAGTCTGTAGCTAAATAAAACAAACCAGTGCTTACATTACAAGGTAAGTTTGGAATGAGCAAACTTCTACAATCCTTTAAAACTCTCCCTAATTCCTAAATGTTTAAAAATATGGTTTCTGATTTAATCAGTTTGGGGGTCATTTCAGTCAGTAATCCTCTCAGCTTAAGGTGCCCTTCCATCTTTTATTTATTTTTTTAATGAAAGAGACATTGACCTTCTCTCCAAGTCACAAGATGATTCAACTATTTTTGCTACAGAGCTACTGGGGAATGTTGAAAAAAGTCTTTCAAGATGCTTAATAGCAAAGGAATCACATAGGAAAAGATGGAGTTTGATCATTAATTAAACAGATTTGACCCAAGACGAATCTACAATCTTTTTACTTTTAAATGTAAAAGCACTGACATGTTTGAGCCAAGACTGTTTAAAAAATGCAACAGAAAGTAATAAAAAATAAAACAAAATATTCTATAAGCTACATTCGTGAATTATTCATAACAACCTACTTTCATTTACACGCTGAGAATAGCTGCAGAGTGACATGTTTATCTGATCTTGGAGATCATCTGGTGGCCTGATGATTACCTGACTTGCGTACTGTTCCAGGAGTGTTGCTCCCTCCTCCTGTGGGCTGGCCGCCTGGACTGGGCGAACCTGCTTTCTTGGTCAGAAGACTGTTGAAGAAGTTAGCCAGCACACCCTCGCTGGTCTGACCACCTGACACCAGGGGGAGACAAAGTCAATCAGTAAACATCATACAATTCACCATCTGTCTCACACTATCATGCCCTGCACATGTACTGTAGTTTATATACTGGCAGGCCTTGAAGTGCTTAGGTTGCACTGTTGTATTTTCTGCATTGCAATGCAATGTATAATGTCTTTGTCGACTACCAAATACTGTTTTGTCCTGGAGGAATGATATTTCATTCCACTGTTTACTTATATTTGCATGACTACACAAAGCTTTAAACCCAATTTCTCCTCAAACGCAGATGCATTCTATGGTATCTCACTGAGTAAAACTAGTGTCATTTTAGTAAAATAGTAATGTCTACCTCCACCCAGGCAAGGTTTAAAAACAAGAAAACAGGAAAAAGTTAATAACAGTATGTTAAAAGGAATACAGAGAGGACAGAGCAGAAAAAAGCCAGAGAAAATCCTAATACTGTCTGAAGTCTTAGGATTAATCCCCCACCCCAAGAAGCAATCTTTTTTCTGTAGTCTAAATACTCCAGCAAAGCATTTCTTATTAGAACATCTGCTGAAATCTCTCTGTAACATACAGAACCACTTCTAATGCAGTAAGGCAAATACCAGCCAAGACTGAATGACAATGATGGTTCCCAAAGTGGTACTGGAATGCTTTGGCTGGGTGTATTTAACTGACTGAGCTGTGAAGACAACCGAAATGTGGCTGGGGGTCTTTAAGAACTGGTTTGGAAATTTACATTTACAGCAACTGGCAGATGGCTTTATCTAGAGCGACACACGAGTACTGTGTAGTCCACAAGAAAACGTAACTCACACTACCAAGCCTAGACTCGGAAATGACTACCAGGCAGCGTTTCTTTTAACCTAATCTCCATCTCCTTCGACTCTATTGTATAGCCAATTCCTAAAGACAATTTTTACACATTCCCTGTATTTAGAAATGATCAGAAAATCTGTTCAATAAAAACAAATAAGCAAAGAATACTTTCTGAATCCAGGGAATTAAAGGTTTGAATCTATGACTACACCTAACAAAAATACATACATACAAAAAAAAACAAAAAAAAAATGACCACCCTTGTTTGCCTAAGAACCTTTTCAGTGGATGGTTGTTTAAAAGATTTGTTTTTGTAAATGATATGTATTTAGATTTTTTTTTTTTAAATTCACATAATATATAGATTCTACACCAATTACACTGCATGCCAAGAGCCACTTATGAGATTAGCAAAGATGGTTTTATTAAATTTTTATTTTAAATACTGGTATCCAGGATGAAAACTCCACTAACACCATGGCAGTGGTAATGTATTACCACAATTTTTTTCCTCTGGAAAGCTCATCCCATTTCTAGTAGAAAATATATAGAACTTTACACCTGATTACTGATGGAATTCTGAAACTGTCGGATAGTTTTTGTACTTTTCTAAATATAGGGAAGAACATCAAAAATAATCGACACTACAGATGCAAGACAGAGATTAGGTTGAAAAACAGTATAAACTATACCCATAGTTCAGAGAACCGGTGGAGACACAGAGTTTGGGAGGCAGCAACATGAGAGTTAGTAGCTTGAAAAAGAACAGCCAGAGAGCGAGTGAGTTAAGATTCCTGATATAAAGGAAGATGTGATCCCAGGAGCACTGGTCCAGAAATTTGGTGGAGATGGAGCCAAAGAGAGGATAGAGGAAACAAGGAAAAGAGAGAACAAGATAGCAGAAGAGAGCATGCATCCTGAATGAATGGCTCTCATACACACCTTTCATGTTGGGATCAATCTTCTTGGTACCTGATTGCATGGGCATGACGTTGGCCACGTTAGCAGCTGCTGAGCGGTTAGTTGTCCTCGGCGAGCCGGTGGGAGCTCTGTTTGAAGCGTCCTAATGGGAAAACACACACAAAGGTCAGAACAGACAACCAAAGATACATGGACTTAGTAGAACTGCTTTCCATTAACAAGAACAGCAGCACAACTGTTAAATGTTTCTGGGAGTTTCCAGAAGCAAAACTTACCACTGGCCTTCCTGCACTGACTGAAGGCTGTTTGGATAACAGAGTCTAAAACACATCAGACACAGAAAAAAAAAAGTCAGTACTCACACAACATTCTAAAGCATTCACAGTTCACACTGCAAATTCCGTAGTGTCATCCACTTGCAACCTGGGAGTTGCAGTTTCATATCTGCAGTTTTTGAGCATTACTCCCTTTCTGGAGACCTCCCATTATTAATTAATAATAAGCAAATATTCTCATTCACATTATTAAAAAAAGAGCAAAATCAAATTTTTATGGCTAGGTGAAAAGGACTTAAGGCTTGTATCTTCTAAAAGTGCTTTTAGAAGCACTGGAGACTCAGTAGTAGTAGTTTCAGTCATACATCAAACTCCATATCTACAAATCACACTCTCACACTTCATAGAGTTGTTAACTAACCTCAAGCACACCTATTGGCAACCATCTTAAAGCCTATAAATGGACTGGTCTTACCATGTTCTGAAAAGACCTAAAAATCTGTATGGTAAAGGAATGTTAAAATGCAAAGCATTGTTTCTGATGCATTCATTATGTAAATCAATGCACCAAAACTAAAATGTGCTCAGAAGTGACAGGTCAAAAACTGCAGGTTTGAAACTGTTACACTTAAGGGATAGTAGATGGTGCTGTGCAGTGTGAAAGGTGTTAGAATCTGAACGTGTGAAATACTCCTGTATAGCTTGTTCCTCTGAAAGAAAACAAAAAGACCATCATCCAAGTACAATGATAGAGACACTGACAACGACAAAAACCATTACCTGCAACTTCACAAGAAACACTTGGTCATCTTCTGCTTGAATTTCCTTCTCATGTACAAACTAAAATGTAAAAGTACAAATGATTTAATACTGTCCAGAGTTAGTTCGCATTGGTCAAATCCAATCAGTAAATGTGCAGACAAATTCGAAATTCATCTCACCTTTCTAACTGGTGGCTTCACTATTACATCTTCAAAGTTATCATCTGCTTTTACTGTCTGGAAATTTTCATGTAGAATGGCAATCTTTTTTTCGTTGTCCCATCCTGATGGACTAAAAAGGAACCATCAGGTTACTCAAGGTTATGCTCTCCTCTCTTCAACCAAAGAAGGGCAATTCTTGATTATAAACTAGAACCTAAATCAATGGCTGATAACATTGACAGCCTGAAGTTTTGATCAGTATCAGCAAAATATCTGCCAGTATTGTGCAAAACCTTAAGGTTAGTGTGCTTTTCTCTTATTCTAGCAGCACAAAAACACTGCACCATTTATGCAATCTTCCTTTTTAACATTTGAACATTTGACTTTTGATGCAACATCATGGGCAGAAAAATGTATGAAACATATTTAAAACGTAGCTGAAATTGAAATATATGTTTTATAAATGAAGCCCCCGGATTTCACCTTTAGATTTTCACCCTAAAGGTAAACATGAAAGTACCTGACCGGCTTGTAATCCCTAAAACTGCAATATTTATATAACGCAAGTATGTGATTTATTGCTGATTTCTGCTCAGAATAACCCAAAAGAAATGTTCACATTTGCTGGGTCCTCCTACACACACATTCTCCTGCACAGTATGTTTATATCTCAAAATAAAAAAAAAAATAATAAAAATAAAAAAAAACACATTATATTTATTATAGTTGTATGTTACAGAGATGAAGAACTTACATAAACACTGAATCTTTCTCCACCACCTGGGCAGGGAAGTTGAATGGAAAGCCGTATAACCTGTGCACAAGGTATTTATATAACAAGTCTAGATTTTTATTCTCCTTCATGGATGTGTAAAGTAGTGCTGCCCCATCTGATTGGAGATATGTCAAGGGGCAGAATTAAAAATAAATGGAAGAGATGTCTGAGTCGCTTAACCTTTATCATTACGCTTGCAGTAATTTCAGTAATTTACTGGCTGTGGCTATTCTGTCACATTGGATTATGTTACCACCTGGAACCGCACATCAGTGCATATCAGCTGAAGCTTTGCCAAAGTCAAAAATATGACACGGACACCACATCTGGGAAGCACTGTCTGCTCGGCACACTGACACTGGTAAAGACAAGTAAAACTAACACTACTTGAGGAGCAGGGAAGCGGAAGTACAGAATGATTTGACCTAGAAAACTCCAATTGCTCTATAAGCCTTCATGTAAGCATCACTGCCACTGGATTGCTTTGCGAGCTGCAACTGTTTATAGGACGTTTAAAGAGGCTCAGGAATGTGCAGTTGTAAAGGATACACTGCAGGCAGAAGCGCCGGATGTGTGACTGGATGAAGTCTAAGTGCTCATCTCTATAATCATGCTCTTTCTCCAGAGTGCTGATAGCATCACACTAGGAGAGAGAGAGAGAGAGAGACAGAGAGAGAGAGAGAGAGAGAGAGAGAGAGAGAGAGAGAGAGAGAGAGAGAGAGAG
>JBBJLS010000140.1:7802556-7816129 GCA_037577275.1 Bryconaethiops microstoma | reverse complement strand
GCGGTGAAAGAAAATGTACTTTCAATACTTAAGTATTTTTAAAAGCAAGTACTTCAGTACTTTAACTTAAGTAAAAAATTGACTGTATGTCTTTCACTTGTATTGGAGTAACATTTGACCAGTGGTATCAGTACTTTCACTTAAGTAATGAATGTGAGTACGTTGTCCAACTCTGGTTAAGAGTCAGTAGTTTTTGATAGAAGGGTCTCTAGTCCACATCAACAGAAGCGACAATCTCTGCTGGAGCTTTAAACAGCAGTTGCCCTTGCCTGGGGGATGAGCGCATGGGGATCCATTAACAGCTGAACCAGTCGAGCATACTTGGCCAGGGACCTCAGCGAACGCTGACCTTGCAGCAGTTCCCCATGGAGAAAACAGAGAACAGAGTTAGTTCAGCTGAAGTTTACAGAGTATAATTTTATAACTGTAAAGAATGCAGATTGAGACTCCAGCATACCTCGCTATAGCAGCCTAGCTAGAAGGAGCACAGCTAAGGGGCATGATAGACATGAGAGCACCCCGAGACACCGGCGCCGCCCCACTCCACCATCAGCAAGCCTGCGAGGAGTGGCAAGGCGACAGCACCAGCATCCCAGTTTACTGGAATTCTCTGTGCCCACCACCTCCCAGCTCTACACTCTTCATCTAACAGGAAAAATTTATTACAGAAAGCATGACTAAACAAGCAGGTTTTCAGCCTAGACTTAAAAATTGAGACTGTGTCTGAGTCTTGATCGTGATTCGGAAGAGTATTCCAGAGCTGGGTGGCTTCATATGGAAGAGATCTTACCCCTGCAGTAGCTTTCATAATTCTGGGGACAAGTACATTGGGGGAAACAATTATTTGATCCTCTGCTGAATTTCCTGACTTACAAAAAAAATGAGCAGTCTCTAATTCATAAGGTAGTTTCATTTTTATGGAGAGAGACAGAATATCAACCAAAAATCAAGAAAAAACATGTTACATGAAACAAGAAAGAAAGAAAGAAAAAAGATAAATGTGGAAGGAATCCACAAATGAACTTAAAACAGTCAGCATAAAGTAAGAAAGAAAGAAAGAAATATAGAAAGAAATGAAAAAGAAAGAAAGAAAGAAGGAAAGAAAGTGGAAGGAATCCCCTCAAAAACAGTTAGAGGAAAGAAAGAAAGAAAGAAATAGAAAGAAAAATGAATGAGAGAGAAAGAAAGAAACAAACAAACAAAAACACAGATAGAAACAAAGAAAGAAACAAAGGTGGCAAGAATCCCCAAATGAACTCAAAAACAGGCAGCAGAAAGAAAATAACAAACAAACAAACATACAAATAAAACAAAGGTGGAAAGAATCCCCAAATAAACCCAGTAACAATCAGTCTCTCCTCCAGCATAACCTAAGCCCGTGTTAATTCTGGTGTTGACTCTAGTGTTGACTGTTGACTCTGGTGTTGAGTCTGCTTCTGAGTGTTGACTCTGGTGTTGATTTTGGTGTTGAGTATTGACTGGTGCTGAGTTTTGAGTGTTGACTCTGGTGCTGAGTGTTGATTGTGGTGCTGAGTGTTGAGTGTTGAGTATTGGTGTTGACTCTGATGTTGATGGTGATGTTGACTCTGGTGTTGAGTGTTGAGTCTGGTATTGACTCTGGTGTCAGCAGAAGAAAAGACAGTAAGAAAAAAAGAGATAGATGTGTTAGGAATCCCTAAATGAACTAAAAACAGTCAACAGAAACAAGAAAGAAAGAAAGAAAAAAGATAAATGTGGAAGTAATCCACAAATGAACTTAAAAACAGCCAGCATAAAGTAAGAAAGAAAGAAAGAAAGAAAGAAAGAAAGAAAGAAAAATGAAAAAGAAAGAAATGTGTAAAGTAAGAAAGATAAAAAGAAATTAGAAAGTGGAAGGAATCCCCATATTAACTCAAAAACTATCTGAGGAAAGAAAGAAAGAAAGAGACAAACAAACAAAGAAAAACACAAAAATAGAAACAAATAAAGAAACAAAGGTGTCAGGAATCCCCAAATGAACTCAAAAACTGGTAGCAGAAAGAAAGAAAGTAACAAACAAACAAACAAATAAAACAAAGGTGGAAAGAATCCCCAAATGAACTCAGTAACAGCAATCAGTCTCTCTTCCAGCATCACCTAAGCCTGTGTTATTTCTGGTGTTGACTGTTGACTCTGGTGTTGACTCTGGTGCTGAGTGTTGAGTGTTGACCATGGGGTTGACTCTAGTGTTTGGTGTTGACTCTGGTTCTGAGTGTTGATTCTGGTGCTGAGTGTTAAGATAAGATAAGATAAGATAAGATAAGATAAGATAAGATAAGCCTTTATTAGACCCACAATTGGGAAATTTCTGTTGTTACGGCAAAAAGTGGACAGTACAAAAGTAAGAGCAGCAAAAAAACAATAGAATAAAGCTATACAACACAGCTGTATAGAGTAAGAGTATACCAATCAAATAATACCCATTTACAAATATTGACATGTGTAGCATATATATATTGTTGTCCCCATCAGTGGTGAGGCAGACTATCGCTGAGTCATCAGAGAACTTCTGCAGGAAGCAGTTGGTGGAGTTGCGAGAGAAGTCTGCAGTCTAGATGGTGAAGAGGAACGGTGCCAGAACCATTCCCTGTGGCACCCCAGTACTGCAGGTGACCCTGTCCGACACACAGCCCTGAGTTCTCACATACTGTGGTCGGTTAGTGAGGTAGTCCAGTATCCATGTGGTGAGGTAATAGTCTACTCCTGTGTACTCCAGCTTGTCCTTCAGGATTGTGGGAAGGATGGTGTTGAAGGCACTGGAGAAACGGTGTTGAAGGCACTGGCACAGGCTGGTAGGCAAACTCCAATGCCAGGCTGGTAGGCAAACTGAAGTGGGTCCAGTGATGAGCTTACCAAGGGCTGAAGCTGAGCAAGGGCCAGCCGCTCCAGGGTCTTCATCAGGTTGACTCTGGTGTTGGCCGTTGTCTCTGGTATTGACTCTGTTGTTAAGTGTTGACTCTGGGTTTGAGTCTGGTGTTCACTCTGGTGCTGAGTGTTGATTCTGGTGTTCACTCTGGTGCTGAGTGTTGATTCTGGTGCTGAGTGTTGAGTGTTGACTCTGGTGTTCACTCTGGTGTTGAGCGTTGACTGGTGTTCACTCTGGTGCTGAGTGTTAAGTGTTGATTCTGGTGCTGAGTGTTGAGTGTTGATTCTGGTGCTGAGTGTTGAGTGCTAAGTGTTGACTCTGGTGCTGAGTGTTCAGTATTGGCTCCAGTGTCGACCTTGGTGCTGAGTGTTGAGTCTGAGGCTGACTCTGCTATTGAGTGTTGAGTGTTGATTTTGGTGCTGAGTGTTGAGCGCTGAGTGTTGAGTATTGACTCTGATGCTGAGTCTGGTGTTGACTCTGGTGTTTAGTGTTGAGTGTAGACTCAGGTGCTAAATGTTGAGTGCTGACTCTGGTGCTAAATTGTTGATTCAGGTGTTGACTATGGTATTGAGTGTTGAATGTTGACTCTGATGTTGAGTGCTGAGTGTTGAGTACTGACTCTGGTGTTGATTTTGCTGTTGAGTGCTGACTCTGGTGGTGACTGTTGAGTGTTGACTCTGGTGCTGAGTGTTGATTCTGGTGCTGAGTGTTGAGTGCTGAGTGCTGAATATTGACTCTGGTGTTAACTCTGATGTTGGGTATCATAGCAGGAATGTACTCATCGGGATCTCTGCCAGGTACTATCTTGAAGAGGGTCTACCTGCAATTCTGCTACCTGCCAAACCAGCAAACTAACTCGCTCTTTTTCCCTGTTGTTTGTTTTATGCACTACAATGAGCTGAACCTGACCCAATGAACCTGACCCCATAGAAGATGGCTTCAGGCAAAAACTAGTAACCAGACCTGACAACCGGTCAACCACAGACGACTGTTGGTTTAACTATATCAGATGACAAAGTATTACGGTTTAATTCGAACAATCCAATCACTATTACTAAATCGGCGGTTCATTATGGAATTTCAGGGAAAACATAGCCACTGTTGTTTAACATTTACACCAATGATCAGCTGATATCCCTGGGAACAAATAGCTTTGGGTATGCTGATGACCTAAGAATAGGTCAAGTAGTATAGATGAGGTTGAATCAACACTAGAAGCTGCGTTGAACAACATCACCGAATACTACAAAGTCAACCAGTGACGTCCAAACCCAGCAAAAACACAGGTATGCCTGTTTCACATCCAAAACCACAATGCACGGAGAAGACTGACGATTGGGGCACTGTGACAACCAGTATACCTAGGCGTCACTCTAGATCGAACACTAACGTCCAAACATCACATTGAAAAACTTAGAGTGATGGGAATAAACTCACAAACAACCAATGGGGTGCAAATCCATCCACACTCCAATCAACAGCGTTGGCTCTATGCTACTCGATGGCTGAGTATGCATGCGAAGTATGGGAGAGGTCAAGCCACGCCAGTAAAATCAACCCAATCCTCAACGAGAGCTGCCAATACATTACAGGCTGTCTGAAACCAACAAATATAGGTAAACTATATATCCTAGCAGGAATTGCACCTCCTGACATTAGACAAGCCATGGCAAGACGAAATGAAAGGACAAAACAAGTGACAGACCCATGGCACATGATGTACGGACACGGACCTCCAAGACAGCGGCTAAAGTCCTGAAGTCTTGACTCTGATGTTGAGTGATGAGTGTTGACTCTAGGTGTGAGTCTGATGTTGATTCTGAGTGTTGAGAGCTGTGTTGAGTATTGGCTATGGTGTTGACTCTTGTGCTGAGTGTTGATTCTGGTGCTGAATGTTGATTCTGGTGCTGAGTGTTGAGTGTTGACTCTGGGTTTGAGTCTGATGTTGATTCTGGTGCTGAGTTTTGATTCTGGTGCTGAATGTTGATTCTGGTGCTAAGTGTTGAGTGTTGACTCTGTTGTTCACTCTGGTGTTGAGAGTTGACTCTGGTACTGATTGTTGAGTGTTGACTCTGGGTTTGAGTCTGATGTTGATTCTGGTGCTGAGTGTTGAGTGTTGACTCTGTTGTTCACTCTGGTGTTGATTGTTGACTCTGGTGTTGACTCTGGTGCTGAGTGTTGATTCTGTTGCTAAGTGTTGATTGTTGATTCTGTTGCTAAGTGTTGATTGTTGATTCTGGTGCTGAGTGTTGACTCTGAGGTTGACTCTGTTATTGAGTGCTGAGTGTTGATTTTGGTGCTGAGTGTTGAGTGCTGAGTGTTGAGTGTTGACTCTGATGCTGAGTGTCAACTCTGGCGTTGACTCTGTTGTTGAGTGTTGACTCTGGTGCTGAGTCTAGTGTTGACTCTGCTGCTGAGTGTTGAGTGCTGAGTGTTTAGTGTTGACTCTGGTGCTAGGTTTTGAGTGTTGACTCAGGTGCTAAATGTTGAGTGCTGACTCTGGTGCTAATTCTTTGATTCAGGTGTTGACTATGGTATTAGGAGTTGAGTGTTGACTCTCGTTCTGAGTGTTGAGTGCTAAGTGTTGAGTATTGACTCTAGTTTTGACTCTGATGCTGAATCTGCTTTTGAGTGTTTTACTCTGGTGTTGAGTGTTGACTCTGGTGTTGAGTGTTGAATGTTGACTCTGGTGTTGAGTGTTGAGTACTGACTCTGGTGTTGATTTTGCTGTTAAGTGTTGACTCTGGTGCTGAGTGTTGACTCTGGTGCTAAGTGTTGAGTGCTGAATGTTGAGTATCGACTCTGGTGTTGACTCTAATGTTGACTCTAATGTTGAGTGTTGACTTTGGTGCTGAGTGCTGAGTGATTACTCTGGTGTTGACTCTGGTGTTGAATGATGACTGTGGCGTTGACTCTGGTGCTGAGCATTGAGTAATGATTCTGGTGCTTAGTGTTGCGTGCTGAGTGTTGAGTATTGACTGTGGCATTGACTCTGGTGCTGAGTATTGAGTGTTGACTGATGCGAAGTGTTGTGCTTTGACACTGGTGCTGAGTGTCTGTGGTTCCTCTTCTTGTCCGGCAGGGGGCAGTGCTGCTCCGTGCTACCGGGCCGTGTTAATGGGCGGACGGTTAAAAGTGCAGGTGAGTGGTGTTTCTGCGCTGTGCTGGAAGGCAGGGCAGTAGTCAGGACCAGGCATTCAGCTCTGAGCCCCGTGGAGGAGTTTATACCGCCGTGGTGGACTGAATCAGGGCCGGGCGGTGGGGAATGGATGATGTTCTCTTTGTGGAACATGAACCCAGTGCTCAAATCCCTCTCACCTCTATCCCAGAACTGAAGAAGTTTCCATCCATCGTCTGGGATTAATTATACACACTGACAGTGGGTGAGTTCTGCATCTCTGTTTTTTAAACGCTAGCAATGAATAGAGACAACAATAGGATAAATCTACTCACCTTTTTAAAGGGTGGACGATGTTTTTCTTGTTGAAGGTGTTTCTTGAGTCCGTTATGGAGCCGAATGAAGCTTGATGCAGTTGTAGATTTGTCTAAATATCACAAACGGCTGCCATACAGTCACAGATCTAAAAACAGTCGTTTAGTTAACTTTTAGTCAATATAAAAGTTGACTTCTGACATCAGTACTTTTACCAATTAAAAACTGCTTTATCTCCTTCTCTTACAATTACCTCACTTGAAGGGTTCGTATGTGACTTTTTATGCCTAATTTTATCTATATGCCTGTAGTGGTAATATATACACTATAAATTTATCTCATGTTACCTTTCTGGAGCACACAGCTTCTGAACACCCTACGCGCTGAATGAGCTCTTACAGTGTTGATTTATATCCGGAATGACTTCTGTGTTTTGCATGACTTATGAGTTCAGTTCAGTTCATCATGTGTCGTTTTGTGCCTCTGAAACGAAAAGGGTTGTAGACTCTGGCTCCCTGTACCTAGTGGTTAAGGAGTTAGTTCGCTGCCCCTGCGATCATAAGGTCGTGGGTTCGAATCCCAGGGCTGCTAGTGGCACCACTGAGGTATCCTGGAGCAAGGTATAGTTCCCACATGCTGCTCCCGGGCTCTGTGTTCCTGGCTGCCCGCTGCTTCACTTGGTGAATGGGTTAAACTGTGTGCTGTGCTGTGGTGTGTTCACGCGTGACTATGAGAGCCACTTTACTTTAGCTGCTGAAAGAGCTCCTGCAGTGTTCATTTATATCCAGATGGACTTCTGTGTTTTGCTCTCTGAGTTCTAGCTTCAGTTAAGTTCGTCATACGCCGTTTTGTGTATCTGAAACGAAAAGTACTGTAGCCTTTGGCTCCCTTCACCTGAGACAGTCTGTCAGACCCCATTCAACTGAACACCTGCACGGGGCTTCTGTTCACAAGCGTTGTTTTTCCCGCCCGTTTTACGATAATCCCCGCCTCCCTTGAATTATGATTGGCTGATTGTCTGTGCTGCCCGTAGAATAAGAACTATTAGCCAATCGCGGTATAGGGTGTGGGAGAACATCAGCCAATGATAGCACAGAGAGGCGTGGCTTGTCCTAATACGGTTGTGGAATGAAAAGTGAAAACGGGGCTCACGCGCGTGACACCTTCTGGAAGAGCAGGTGAGTGAAATTAACCAGCGAGAGATGAGAAACCCCCATTCCTCAATGAAACGACCCCAGTGGGGAAACTGTATTGGACATTTGGTCTAAAAAGTGTAAAGTGGCACCTTACAGTCACGTGTGAACACATCGTAAACAATGTGAAATTCTTTCTCTACGTTTAACCTATTCACCAAGTGAGGCATTGGGGTGTCAAGGCAGCAGCGCGTGGGGATGGTACCTTGCTCAACGGTACCTCAGTGGTGCCATTACCAGTCCAGGGATTCAAACCCATGGCCTTCTGTTTGCAGGGGCAACTCCCTAACCACTAGGCAACCAGCTGCCCCCAAAAAGTCCAACCTTCCCCACTTATGAACGCTCTGAAGGCATGAATAATTGAGTGAGGCAGAGAGATACACATTCACTGCTGTAGTGTATTCGGGTCAGGTCTTCCAGCTATGCTCCCTGGAAGGGGATTCCACCGGGACCGGCCTGCGCTCATTCCACATGCTGCCTTCACAGTTTGGAGACTAGCTGTGAATATCTCTGTAGTGTGTAATGGATTTGTCTGTTAAAGAGGACCATTAGTTTGGGGTCTTCAGTAGACCTGTAGTTCAGGCCACCTGACTCATCACATGCCTGTAGGCTATATGGTCCTAAGAGTGTTGGCTTCAATACAAATAGTTTACTTTATGTTTACCCTTTGTTCCTGGTATCTCGTGTGTTGATTATTGATGAAATTCACTATTTGACATCATTTTCAAATGTGTCACAGTATTACTGCATGATATTTCGATGTTCAGTAATAAAGTTACTACTTGCTTCCACCGTACTGCTGTTCTTAAAGGGAAGTGACCCTACTTTTAATGTTGTGGCTGATTGACACAACATTATGTGCTGGACAGCAGTGTTTATTACAGCATTACTGTCCAGCACTTGTTTCACTCATATCCTCTTGTTGCTAATGTCTTGTACTCCATGTTCCAGCTTGAGCACAATTCAAAATGAGTAACATCTACGAGTCTGCAGCCACCACTCTGGGCCTCTTCAACAGCCCCTGCCTGACCAAAGTAGAGCTGCGAGTAGCCTGCAAAGGCATCTCAGACAGGGATGCACTGTCCAAACCAGATCCTTGTGTGGTCCTTAAGATGCAGTCCCATGGACAGTGGTTTGAGGTAGGTGCAATGCAGCTTATATGACTGTCTGTTCTTCCTCTTGGACATTTGTCCTTCAACCTTCTATCCCTTCACTTTCTTCTTTCCTTTCTCTTGCTCCAGCTCGCTCTCTCCCTCTCTCACTCTCTCTTTCTCTCTCTCTTTCTCTCTCTCATGAAGCACTTAAACCAACTAAGGATGTCTCCAACACATCCTTGCAAACACCCCCACCCCTCAATAGCAGCTGCTATCTTGTTACACACAGTGATAAAGCTGGACTGTCATAGCTGATGTATTTTGAAACCCAGTCCGGATGTTTTGTACAGTTAAATAAGATGGAAATCAATAGGCATCAACCTCTTCAATCTCTTTAGTCTGTATCAGTAACAAGAGTCAAAATCGGAGGTTAAAATAAACACCTTACCGTGCTCCACTGCTGTGCTGAAACGTGTTTGAACAGTGCAAGGCACGGATGCTCCTGTGGAGATAAAGCAGATCTATGCAGCAGACCAAACAACATCCAAAACGACCTTTAAATTATTTCAGTCTGGCTTTTCAACCTAGGCTAAGCATGGTCAACACCAAAGTGGATTTTGAATAGAAAATGCTGCTGATCTTGTGGGACATCTCTAATATGTCAGTGCCTTCTAGGCAAAGTGTAGTTCATTCCAAGTTGTGTTAGTGCAGCATAATTTGTTTAGAAATGAACACTGAACTCAGAATCACCCTTGTAGTCTGCAGTTTGATTTGATAACACATATAATGTAATCTCATGTGTCTTTTAAATTATGAATGCTTAACAGTAGCCTGAAATCTCAAACCATTCTAAAAAGATTGCAGACTTTAATGAATGTGTAATAAATTGTGCACAAAGTCATTCAGTGACACACACAAGTCAAATACTTGATAGTAATATGAATACCCTTCACTCTCGGGATTCACCCTCCTGGAACCTTGTCACGGATTCTGAATGACTGACAGCTCAGTCATCCATAACTCATGTAACCAAAGTTAATGTGTGATAGGTGTTCCTTTTGATTCCTACCGAACACCACAGGCGGTGTAAAGCACAGCGGATAACAAAGTTTACCAGTCAGAAGAAATGGAACTCACCTAAAGTGAAGCTGAGATGACCACAGATGCACTATAGAGTCCCCTGAAGAGAGCTCAACAGACTTGTGTGGAACCAGGAGAATATGCAGAGTGACGGCCAAGTAGTTTATACTCCCAGAACAGCAACAGGGCAGCCCCAAGGCCACTGGATTATTTTTTTTTTTCATATTTATAGAAATATTATTATGATATCAGAATCAGAAATCTTTATTGATCCCAGAGGAAGTTGCTTATGTTAAGATTTCACAGACACACAGAGAGGCAATAACAATATAAAATATAAAAACTACATAAATCCAATATAAACTCTGCAGAAAAAAACTCAATGTGAAATATACTATGCTATGTATATATGGGGTATTAATACTATGGATAAGTAACTTACAATTAAGTGAATTACTAGTAACTCTGAATATCAGAGAAATAAAAATGTGTATCGCATAATCAGTTGTTATTTTTTCAAACTAGTTATACTGCATTTTTAAATAAACCTCCTCAGTTTGAAATGACCTCCAGACCCAGCACAAAAACAGAGGAGCCCCTGTACCTCTAATTAGTCTGATATAAATTAGCATAATGTTTTAAGTACGTAACAGGCATAACAGAAAATAGGTCCTTAGGTCCAATAATCTCTCTAATTATTAGTAGGCTGTTGCCGATACCATCCAAATGCCACCACAAGTATTGAAGGCTCACTTGATGGAAAATCTTAAATAAACTTACTTGTTGGAATACATTTATCTTTTGCTGGTAAATGTTGGCTGCAGACCTTTCAGAAAGTATTTCCAGTGACTGGAGTACATGGCCGGTGCTGACAAGGCACTCGTCTGCCAAATTTTGTCTTGACCTGCCACTACACAGATTACCAGCCAGCCATCACTCAGTGACTACAACCATAGCTGAATCCAATCCCAGCGCAGGTGTTAAATGTGAAAGGTGCCAGGATGAGTCCCCAATCAGGGGCCTGAACAGACCATTGTGGATCTACTGGTAAAACAAGAGTGATTGCAATCTGGAGGCCTGTGTATTGTGTAGAGAAAGCACAGAAAAGATATTAGCTGCTCAACAGGCCATCAAAAGTCCAACAGATTCAACAGGGTAAAACACAGCCATGTTTTTTGACCTCATCCACACTCTGCAGTGCTGCAGTACTGGTATAAAGTCAGCTCCAGGTGAAAGGAAAGGAACTGTTGGACAGTGTCAGGGCAGAACCTTAAGCTGAGGTGCCAATGGCAAACTGTAGGAATTGACTGAGGACAATGAGATTAATAGAACAAGTGAGGCTGCAATAAATGTATAATGAAGCAAGTGAGTCTGCAATAAATGTATAATGAAGCCCAGAATTGTGAGGGCTGTGTTAAACATCATGCTGGTATTACTAGTAGCACTGTTGTAATACTTGGGTACCTGTGGCGTGAAACAAATGCTCAGGTACCAGGGGTAGAAATCAGGCCTCAGAGAAGTTGAAGGGAGATTGAACCAGCCATACCTGGTGGCAGTCATGAGCAAGAGAAGACAAGAATTTGCTTGGGGCAGCAGTCCAATGTCTGAAGGGAAGCATCAAAGTTTACCGATAGCTGCATCCACATCTAAACTTAAGGGCAAAGAACTCAGTATGGCTAGCCATGAGAAAGGATTCTGTTATGTGCTCCAAGCTTACTGCAGTGTTATAGGTCTTCGCTAAGACCTAATCTTTACACTGCACACTCGGGCAGTGCAAGTCGCTAAGCCTCAAAGAAACAAATTATGTATTTGCAGAGGTCTTGCTCTCCAGGACATAACAAACTGGACCTGCCATGGTCGTTAGCACTGCATCTGGTCACAAACACAGGCATCAGTGAAATCCCTGGATGCTAGAAACTCAGGCTGCTGGAGCCTGGAGGAAAAACATGCCAGGTGTAGTAGCAGGAGGGGTAGCCAATGTTTCAGGGCTAATTGCTTCAGCAGATACAACATAGTGTAATATGAGAGTGTGTCACATCCTCTGTATGTGTCATGTCAATTCTGGGGTATCAGAGGTACCAGAAGTTCTTACAAGACAGAGGCAGGTAGTCTTCACAGGATTCATCAGGGCATTGATCTGACGGTGACACTTTAAATTCATCCATATTGGCAGATTGCGATCCATTATATATGTTTAGGATTTTATTCAGTAAAATGTGTGTTCACTTTTGGGTACAGACACTTTTGGGTGCACCTGTCTAGGTTTTTGCATCCCTGGAAGATTCCAAGTCCCGTGGCCGCTAGCTCACAGGAATATAATGTGCCCTGCTCTGTAGGTGGGTTCCCCCTCAATCATTCTGCTTGATGCTGCTGCGTGACTGGCAGCTCAAACAGCTGGAGCGACTGATTTCACATGTCACTAAGGAAACATATATTAACTCTTACCCTCCTAGGTTTGTTGCATTTGTGTGATGGGAGAGGCCTAGCTAATCAACAAGGACATTCTGAGTGAATCGATAAAGTTGAGTACAGTTATTTTCCATAGTTAACATAGTTTATCAAGGCACATTTATATTTTTACAGTAAAGAATTGTCCCAAAATGCTTGAACTGCGACAAAGCTTTCATGATGCATTGAATTGTTTTATGATTTAACAGAATCTTTTGAATTCAGAGTTTTGCACTTGCATTAACACACATTATTTGATGCCTTATGCACTGGAGCCGTGGTTGGTGATTTCTAGGTCTGGGGCCCAAGTGAGGGACCAACATGAGCACCAACACAAGCTACTAATCAAGAAAAAGTGACATTCTGTGAAAACCAACAATTGCAGCTCAAGTTAGCGCTTATGTTGTGAGGAAGATATTTATATCATTGGCTGCAGCATATTTAAAGTGCAGACCGACTAGCCAGTGTGCTTCACATCACCTCTGGCAGCCAGCGGGAACAAAATAGAACTGAAAGTGTATGTTGGAAAGATTGTGATTTTTGATTAGAGCCATTCATTGTAATGCATTAGATTCTCACACGGTGCAGAGTGAAAATGCGGTGTCCACTCTGTGCACTTCTTTTGCCATTGCTCAGCTGGTATAAAAAGAGTATTGCTTATGACAGTCAGTTGGATGGCTCTGGCGAGTAAACCACCGAAAAACCCCAGAAATGAATGGGTTTCTGGCTCCCTGAGCAGATCTCTAATTCACTGGTTACTTACTGCGGTTCCTGTGAGAACTCATGAGTGTTCTCAGCTTGAAGTGACTGAATGTTTCTTCTTATAAAAAATCTTTGATGAACAATCTCTGTGGAAACACTAAACTATAGCACAAAGTCAGAGTGGAGCCCAGAGTGAGCGAGTGCGCGCATTAGTGCCTGCTGAGTCCAGATTACCGCACTGAGGCAATACTGTATTGTGGAATGAAAGGCAGCTTTCCCAGATCGTCGAAATGCTTTATTTCACTGGAGCTGTGCCTCTCAGATAAAACTAAAACCCTTTTGTTGCATATGGGCTAAAGATGTGTTCTGTGGGATTAAGAGGCAGAATTGACTCTGCGGGATTTGTATTTTAAAAAAAAAAAAAAGAAATGGTGCGAGACCAGTGCCTGCATTGGTCTGGCTTTTCCTTTTTGTAGTTGCACTTTATCTGCACCTATATCTTTTATTCTTGGCTTGTATGTGTGTATAGGCGTGATATGATAGTATATCTTTATTGTAATAATTACGTCATTCTAAGCATTTCTAAGCTTCTGATATGGGCATTGTCCGTTCTTAAAGAATGCTAAAAGAATATCAATGTTTCATTAAAAAGAGATTTAGATGGGGCTTACAAGCCACATGCAATACAACCACTCTACTGTCAAGAGGTTGTAAAGTAAAGAGCCCATGAGTTTATAAT
>JBBJLS010000140.1:7774000-7794281 GCA_037577275.1 Bryconaethiops microstoma | reverse complement strand
AATCTCACACACACACATGCGCACACACACATACACACACACACACACATACACACACACACACACACACACACACACATACACACACACACACACTCAAACATGCACAAACACGCACACACACACACACACACACACATAGACACACACAGACACACTCACACACACACAAAATATACAGACTCTGTTTACAGGGGCCTGATAACTAATTCCCTGCCCAATTTGCTGTCTCCCTTTGATGGCTTCACAGGTCACAGCGGAGGAATTGTCTGGGAATCATGACTATGTGGAGCTTGCGTTCAGTGCCAAGAAACTAGATGACAAGGTATGGAAGCTTAAGAATTTTAAAACACATACAATATGAATGAAAAAGGAATGTATCAGTACCTCTAACAAACAAATGTAACCTTGTTTATCTTTTTGTTCCAATAGAATTAATTGAGGTCTCTGTCCACATCTAGTTCAGGCTGCCTCGTATCAGTCTTGGGGATAACGCAGAAATATAACCATTTCATGATATGTGATACACATCACAGTATTTAGTTTCCTGAGGTTTGAAATGGACAAAAAGCACCAGCAATACGGCAATGCTACATTATAAAAAGTGTCATGACTTTTTTAGTGTAATGAATTAAAAATGGCATTTTGACAAATTATGAATCATTCAGTTGTTAATTGTTCTAGAAGTGCTGAGAATACTTACAATATACTCAGATAAAAACATATTGTGACACATTTTAATTTCATTTAACTGTTTTTGTGCTTTATCCAAGCAATCAGAACAAGCCTTTTATCATTGCAATAAATGAGCACCTCTCCCTTTTCCCCCTTATTTACTTAGATTTTTTTTTCTCTTTTTTTCAGGACTTTTTTAGCAAGTCAGACCCATTTCTGGAAATCTTCAGAGTTAATGATGATGGAACTGGATCCCTGGTGCATAGAACTGAGGTCTGATTTACACACAAACACACACAAACCTCACACATATCATCTAGACAACAAGTACTAGTCTTGTGGTAAATGCTTTACTTTCCTGTTGTCCACAGACCATCATGAACAATCTAAACCCAGTGTGGAAATCATTTAAAGTTTCGCTAAACACACTCTGTAGTGGAGACCAGGAGCGAGAACTAAAGGTACGACTGTCTTTGTAATTCTCTGCTTGACAGCATTTTATTCTCCTGCTGACAACAGCAGTCAGACAATTGTTTTTGCAGTTTTTATTTTTCTGTAACTGCATCTACTCTTTACTTCGTGAGGAAAATTCATGATGAATAAACCAATATAGCTTCATATTTATTTATATAAAACCTTTTACATTGACTTAGTTATGAAGTAAAGAATGTCTGTTTTCTCCTTTAGAGTTGCTATTTTGGAAATATTTGGGTTTTTTTTGGACAACGACAATATGCAAATCACAATACTGCCCTGTGCAAAATATATACCGGGGTTCCAATATGCAAACTAACCCTCTAACCAATCACAGTTGCCTGTAGTGCATATGATCATCTTCAAATTCTTTAGTTGATGTTCATTGGATGATTCGAAGCTTTGATGTGGTCTAACAAATGTCAATAGACTACTGTTCAAAAGATCATGTATATTATTTGTTATTTTATGTGCAACAATAATGTGATGGTAATTTAACAAATAGACACCAAATTATGTTTTAGATTTTTTATGTTTTGTTCTACATTTGAAGATGTTAGAGTTAATGCTCTAATTGATCATTTATACAGACACTACACTCCACTCATTTTCCCACTCATATCTATTCTTGTTCTGTTGCTGGTGTTAGTCAGGCTTATCTCATTGATTGCATGGAACATGCATTTCCATGCATGTGCCTGTGTGGATTTCCTCTTTTAGAATCTGCATCTTAGAAACTAGAAGCATACATCAAGGTTCAATCACATGCCAGTTATACAGCTTTCTTATTATTATTTCCATTAGATTTTAATTTTCAGTGCTGTACAGCTTTCTTTGTCACCTCTGTTCATCATTCTGAAAAACAACTTCTTACAGTTGCTGGAAAACTGAAACTGTCACGGTCTTGACTCATCTGACTCAACCGGGAAGTAAGCAGCAGTCTGCAAGAGACGATAAACCCATGATTCGAAAGAGATAATTATGTAACTTCATATTTACTTTGTCAAAAGAGATTCCATACTTTGAATATTGTGCTTTGAACAGTAGGATGTCTGTGTTGGAGATCAGGTGTCATGTTCTTCCCTCTTTTCTTTAACCCTTTGAGGAGTGAGTTGTTTAAAACAGTGGTGTGTGTTTTTTCACCATCCTTCTAGAATTTCATACTAATGTTCTAACCCATGTAGAGAGATGTTTGATTTTGGTCTCATTTGGCCATAACACCTTTTTCCACTTGGCTTCAGAATCTCCAATTTACATTTTGGCAAAGCGTAATTAGGACCTATTGGGGACTTTCTTGAGGAGTGGCCTTTTCCTTGCAGTTCGCCACTACAAGCTGCATTTGTGGAACACATCTTGTGATGCTACTGTCAAATGCACACAATCACCACATTTTGCTACACTGTAACTGCTTCAAAGTTTCCATGGGCCTCTTGGTAGCCTCTCTGACCATTTTCCTCCTCATGCTTTCATTCAGTTTGGATGTACGGCCTCATCCAGGGAGGGCCCTAGTAGTTCCAAACACTTTACACTTAATTGTAGACTTTACCTGTGCTCCTAGGGTTTGATAAAGCCTTTGACATTTGTTGTATCCATCTCCTGACTATGCCTGGCCACAGTTTTATCCCCGAGATATTTTGTTGTGTTCAGTTGCTCTATCAAACACTGGAATGCTTCAGGAATAGCTGTTTTTATGCTGAACTAATCAAAACAATTATAGTTGATCACAGGTGGAAGCCAGTTAACTTGGTGTGCAGAGAAGAAGGTGATTAGTTTAGAAGGGATTGATCCTTTATCGATCTGAGTGATTCTCTTTTTTTATTTTTATAGGTGTGTGACTTCATTTCAGGCAACAAAATGTAAATATTTTGAAGGGGATGATTCTTTTCTACACCCACTGTATATGCTTCCTAAAAGAGTGGAGTACAAAATGTTTTGGGTGACGTGGCTTCTATTGTTTTATAGAACCATTAAATATTGTTTTATTGCTTGTTGCCTGAGGTAATAAAAGACCATATGAATTGGATACTTCATTATGTTGAACAGGGTGGCTGTGTTACAGAACATTTTGACATTCATTACATTCTGTTGTCGGGTGGTTGGTAAAGAAATGTGAAGAAACCCCTTTGCTTTCATGTGTAAATGCTGTAACAGCCTGAAAAATGACCCTTTTTGGAAGTTATTTGAGACACAAATCATTTGTAACTTTTGCCAGACTTTACCAGTGATTTCAAACATGGTTTTGGTACGTATGCCACAGCTACAATGAGATTCAATGACATGAATATCATCACAATGTTATCTCTCAGAAATGGACAGGGAAGCTAAATGGCATCCGTTGTCTGACCACAGCGTGACCACAGGGTCACGTCATAGCGGAATGGTTTTGGCAGATTCCCCGTGACACCAGTCAGCTTCCGTTATGCTGCAGGACGTGAGCCGACATCTCTCAGAGCGCGCTAATTACACAGTATCGCTACTGCGGCAGCTAGCTGACAGTTAGCTGAAAGGAACCGACACTGCGTAACACAGGAGAAGCTGATGTTACAACAGCTCAGTCCCTTCAACCCTCTGCTCTCATCTCTGGTCAAGGCAGTTCTGTAAGGCAACTGATCATTTGGTACAACAGGGAAAAGAGGAAACAGTGAAAATGTGTTAACCTATACATTTTGATACATTGAGTTAGTGACCATGTAATTTTGCCTGAACTGAAGTAGCAATCCTTCTTACCTAATAGACAATTATATAATGAAAGTTTGGTTATAGAGACTTTTATTTTGAACTGGGTGTATGTTTGTGTCGTTTGTGACGTTGTCAGCTGTCCTGTTTTTTAGTTAAGTGATTATGTTAAATGATTACTTTGTTTTGTGTAAGTTTTGTATTTAATTTCCTGGAGTTGTGTATTCAGTTGCTGGTTATCCCTCACAATTGCCCTCACGCCACCCGTTCATCTTGTGTCCTTGTCTACTTTGAGTTTAAAGGCCCTTGAGCCTCTTTGGTTTTGTTATGGTGTAGAGTCTGTGTCCTTTATAATAAAAAAACCATCTCGGGAACCTGCGTCTTGCGCCTCGTCTCACTCCCCGAGCAGCCACAGATGTGACAAGTTTATAATGCAGGGGGTTGGCGGGGGGTGTATGATGTGATATAACATATCTATTTACATTCTGTGTTCAGAGCTTCGAGAGAAATCTTCTCTCTCCTTCTCTTTCTCCCACCCTCCCCTCTGAGTATCTCAGTGATGCAGGTGTAGTATCTTCATTGGTATTCCAGTGAAGATGAACTATTGGAAAGAAGTTGAATTGCTGCAATGAGGTATCCTCCTGCAGATTTTCTCTCGCTCTCTCTCTCTCGCACGCTCTGTCTCTCGCGTGCTCTCTCTCTCTCTCTCTCTCTCTCTCTCTCTCTTGGTCTCTCTCTCTCTCCCTCCCTCCTAAGGAACCAATATTAACTAGTTTTATTCATAATACCATGTAGTGTTGCTGTTATAACAAAACTGTGTATATCTGAAATGGCAAATTTAAAGGAAAAGGAAAAAAACATTCTTAGATTTAATATATGTTAATGTATAAAGATGTCTCACTTTGGCCAAGATGCATCACAATGCCCCCCCTAGCCTATTGGAGTAATGTTCTGAGGAAGCTTTGGAAGACTTTCAGGAGGTAGAAGGTAGTTTTTTTTTCACATCACTAAATATAAAAGTAATTTTACATTTCTGTTGGTTCATTCAGTGTAAAGGGCTGCTGGCATTTTCAAATGATCTACGTCAGTAATGGGATGAGGAGCAGAAGGGTTCTACAGTTTTTCACTTGGGCTTTTGACAGACAGTCAGTCCTCATGGTTTTGATGGCTTTGAACTTTTTCTGACTTGCCATATTAGATTAGCTTGACATGGTCTGTATGTCGTCATAAACCTTTCATTTCAAAAGGCCTGTAATGATGTAATGTTTGAGGGTTCATGATTGAACTCTTATATTTAAAGGTGTGTATAGAGGATTTCATCACTTCTCATGGAACCAAAATAGTGTCTTATGTTATAATTATGTCCTTTGATTACATAATTAGTTATTACATCATAATCGCATTAGATTAAATGTATGCTATTCCATGTAGCTTTGTACTAGAAAATGCATATGAACAACTGATTCACATAAGTTTAATAGAGAAAATGGATGAAGCTATTATTTATATGAAAAGTCATTTCAAATATGTCCTGGCATTATATTCAGAATGATGCTCAGATCACACATTCAAAACTAGGCCAAAGATGTTCTGGAAGTACGTTTACATCCACTTCTTTTAATAATTTCATTATGCAGTGTCACCTAAAAGGGGATTAGTTCCTGTGAGTATCCTCAGCTGATGTATAATTGTGTAAATTGTCTTACTGAATGTGTAGGGTTGTATTATTGAGGGGTAAAGCAGATGAGTTTGTCTGAACTCTGTGATAGATAAGATAGGTGAAAGGCTTAGATTATTCTCTTGGATTTTTGCCATCCACTGCTCTCTGAATTTCTTGTTCTTCCACTTTGTATTCACTATCTAATGTCCGTAATGGTACAAATTATAGATAAAAATACACTTTTGTTATTTCACCAATGAGGTTCTTAATGGATAATGTGTGTGTGTGTGTGTGTGTGTGTGTGTGTGTGTGTGTGTGTTTGTGTGTGTGATTTGTACTGTTGTTGTCTGTATATGTTTTTAAAGCTTTTCTTGCAAATTGATTGCCCACTGAGATTTTAATACATTTGGATATGAAGATCTCAGGGAGCTCACCTTGCCACATTTGGCTTGATTGTTTCTGTTATAGACCAGCTGTTTTGTGACCATGTATTGTAAAAAACAATTTACTGCAGTTGATTACTGACCCATAAATCATAGTGGAACATGTTGCCCACGATCCATTATCAACACATTATAACATGAAGGCAAACATAATCAGCAGTTACCAAAATGTTGACTCAGTCATCTTATTTTATTTACTCAGCAAAGAGCCGACTTTCTGCAAGACCTCTGCTAACTCATCTTTATTTTAAAGCCAGCAACCACTTAATGCTAATTAACGCCATCCATTTAATCTCATCTAGGGAAGAGCGAACACTAGGATTTTTTAAGTAAAAAAAAAGGGATATTTACATGACAAGTAGTGAGCAGTCCCAAGAAGGCGCTGGCCTCATATCGACTGATCGCCTGAGTCAGCAAGACATTTGACCCCAAATGTTGATGTGCAGTTGTCTCTGGTGATAGTGTGGCTATCAGGAGCGACTGTCAGGCAGAAATACGAAGTTATTTTAATCTGCTCTGTCATGAATAAAGATGAGCACGTTTGTTAAATATTCATGAGTTCCTTACACAGAGTGTTCGGAAGGCTGTGAGGTCGCTTTAGCGATGACACTGATTTCTGGCCGTGATGTGATGTCATCTTCGGAATCTGAGGCAGCACTGCATTCACATTTTAATTAAAGCATTGACAGATACATCAGATTTGATTTATCATGAGAAAATTGCTACAAAGTAGCATGTCTAGTCTTTTTTCATTCTTGAAAGTAAGTTAGCTTGCTAGGTTTATCTGGCTCAATGTAAAATACAGACAGATGCAATCAGATATATCTTAACTCACCTTAGCTGAACATTCCATACTTTTATGTTAATGAACAGGTGTGGTCAGGGGTTCAGTGAGTTTATCGGAAACTGATTTGAATGAGTTTATACTATTGGCAAAATGTCAGTGCTATTGGCAAAATGTCAGTGCTAATTGATGATTAAATGCCCTTCACTGCCAATGCTTGTGGCGTGCCCCAGGGATCCATTACTAATCATATTTTATTTTCAGTGTTTTATTTTTTCCCTAGGTTTTTTTTTAAATTCCTCAGAGTATTTGTTATTTCTCTTCACTTTTATATATTATTTTCTGGTGCTCAGATATGTCTCACTGTAAGACTGTGTGTCTTGTAAATGAACACAAAACAGAGGTTCTTGTTGCATGTACTGACAGAATTTCTAGGGATTTACAACTAGCTCTTGGCCTGTTGGCCTCAAATGTCTGTGTTAGCAGAGTAGTCAAAATGATTTTTTTAGGTAAACATTCTTAGTGCATTCCAAGATACTGCTTTTATTTTTTCCAATTCAGAGATAATGTGAAATTATACATTTTGCTTTCAGGAACATTATTTTTTGTATTGTTCAAGAAGCCTTTTTAAGAACCTTATTCAAGAAGTCCTAGCTGCTCATCATCTTACAAAGACGTAGGGAACTTGCTTTCCCTCACATTTTAAATTACTGTGGCTCAGCTGTCAGGCTTTATGTGGCTTTACATATTGCGGAATTGTTGGCTCCTTACACATAAGTGAGATTCTTGAGATCTTCGGAAAAAGAGTTTTTAGGTGTTGTAACACCAAAACTGACACTTACAGGAGGACTGTGTATTTTAGAATTGTTTTTCACTTACTACTACACTCTCTGGCCTAAGACCCATTTTTATTCTTTTGCCTTTAGTGGTTTTAAGGCACTATTAAAGGCTATGTTTCATATGTTTATTCTTTCTGGTCTTTCGCTTTCTTGAGATATTTAGGTTTTATGGTTTGTGTGTATTAGAAAATATTTTGCAACCTCTATTTGCAAAAGTGCCTTTACAGAAAGATTCCTTATTATTGCTAATGAACTTTGTAATATTCATCAATTGACTAATAGTTCGGAATTATGTGTGTGGTACCTGGATATACAGTCATGGAAAAAAAAATAACAGACCGCACCATTTTCTTTCTGGTTATTCCTTTTGTAAGTTATGGGAGTGTGTCTGTGTAAAATTCGAAACAAAATAATGTTTGGAGAAAATGCAAAAGTAATACATATAAATAATTTATTACACTTTGGAAATGTTACACTACACAAGACTTACATTATTTTACTAATGCAACAATTGAAATAGTGATGTTAAGAGTGTTCTGTGTGCGAGTGTGACTATGTTTCAACCCATCAGACACTGAATCAGAAGTGAAGCTGCTGGAATACAGCACAGAGAAAAGCTGCTATACAAACACTATGGCACTCACAACACATTTGGAGGTATTTATTTATTACACTGGAATAGTTTATAAAATAGTTTATATTTACACACATACACACACACACACACACACACACACTGCTGCAGATTGTATAAACAGTGAGCAGAAAAGAAGGTAAAAGTGGTCTCTTATTTTTTTCCATGGCTGTATAGCATAAAATTTATTGTTAATATTTTTGTTTGACTTTCGTAAAACAGGCATATTTGCGTGAAACTGTTGCTGCCTTATAACTTTCCTGTTTGTATTTGCTACAGTTTGCATTGAAACATTTCTCAGATTTTAATTGCTAATCCTAGTATCTTGCTTTTGAGTATGTTTATCATTGTGTGTTTGTGCTGGACACAAAAGAGTGATAATGGAGCTCTGGATTAAGTGGAAAAGGTGGCTTTTACACTGTCAGTTGAAAAAGTCAACCACAGCATCTTCGTATTAATATTTTAAATGGCCTTCAAATTTTGATTACCCCCTACTAATGTCTCTGCATCAATGATTCATCAGCTGCTAGGCTACAGCGTGCTGTCTTCCTACACACACACACACACACACACACACACACACACACACACACACACACACACACACACCACAGGGACACATGAAAATATACAAATATGGTATGTGTATAATCAATCATTCATTCCTAGACCTATTATAAGTACTATGTCGGTAGCCTTGATGCCTAAGACCAACCACACTGACCTTTCATTAGCTGTGTTATGCAAGTTTACTCAGCACATACTCAGCACAACGCTCATATTTTCATTAATAGAGCGCATATTCATAATTCACTTCTTGAAGACAGTGCAGAATCTGACACTGGAGCCTATGTTTAAGCTTTTCACTTACCATAAATGCCAAGTCAACCTGAATTGAAAATTGACGTCCTTTACCCAGCTAATTCATACCCCTCATATCATCATTATAAAGACAAAATGCTTGCTTTTCTATGAGTTTCCATTAAAGACGTGGTTTAACCAAAGAAATGTACACAGTTTTCCAGATATTGATCATCCCAGAAAATTTTGGGGTCCAAATTGTGTTGCTTTAGTTTAGAACTAGAGCTACAAGTCTAATGTTGTAAACAAACACTAGACGTCAATGGGCACTCAAATCTTTTCTGTAAGTACATTACCAAAACATTCGCAAACCACAAACATTAGCTCTTCAATAAGATTTGTGAATGTGGTTTAGAATGACTTATTTATGAATTACTGGGAAATATTAAAATGAACAACACCAGGGCTGGATTGGCCTGATCTTGGATAACATTGCTCTGTCACAAAACTGCACTCTCTGCACTCTGTCTAAAGTGGCCGCCCACAGTGTTTGGTTGCACAGTAAAGTTTGTTTATTTTTATTGCTCATAGTAAATCATACTGTGTCCTAAACCACAAGTCTGTGCCACCTTAACCAAGATTTGGGTGAGTATTGGCTTCTAGTGTTTGTGTTTGTTATCAAAAAGGTACATTTAGACACACATGTCCTGGCTAATTGATTAAACCTGGGGTGAATGGAAAATTGTGTACATTCACAATTCAAACTTGTGAAGGCTCAATTCATTACATAACTATGTAGAAATTATATAATTATTGAATAATAATAGGAGACCACATATAAAATGTATAGCAAACAGTGATAGAGTTAAGGTTGTGTGAGGGTTTCTCAAATTTATTTATGTATTTGTTTGTTTGTTTGTTTATGTCAGTCTAATAAAACTGCTTTCAGTTTTCAAACTGAAAAGTGAATGAAAAATTGTCCAGTAACAAGCAAGTAAAATCTAGACTACAACCCACATTCTCTTTAGTTTTTTTTCTTATTCTCATTTGAGCTCTGCTGATTCACTAATCTTCAATAATATTGGCCTACTCTAAATAGCCTCTTACACTTGCAGGGAAATCAGTGTGAAATCCACACTGTGAATCTGCCGCTCCATTCAGCATGTGTGTTCTGTTTGAAATACACAGTGATCTATCCCAATGTTCTTTTCACTAAACAATAACCTCATTGCTAATAATCAGTAATCTCATTGCATCTGTAATGAAAGTGCTGTAGAACGTACTGAAGGGAAGAAACATTCTCTTGTCACATAAAGGTATGCATTGTATGTCCAGTTTGCTGGAAGTGATGTAACTCTGAAATGAAGAAAAAAATGTGCATATTGTCTTTTAAGGTGAGACATTATGAATGGAATCGTACACAGAAGTCACAAAGGAGTAAAAGTGTAAAATGTGGTCAGGAATGGTCTGTAATGGTCTCACTTCTTATCTGTTATTCTCTCGTCTTTTTTAGTGTACAGTGTGGGACTGGGACTCGAATGGAAAGCATGACTTCATTGGAGAATTCCAGACCACCTTCAAAGAGATGAAGGCAGCAATGGAAGGAAAACAGGTAGGCACACACACACACACACTCACACTCTCTCTCTCTCATACACACACTCACAATCACACACATTCAAACTCTCTCTCATACACACACACACACACACACACACACACACACACACAAACTAAAATGGTTCTTATCCACCGAAAGGTTCTTCAGGGCATCAAAAGTGGCCCCTTCATTTTCAAGAGTTTCTGCACAAAAGATTTGTCGTCCATCCCAGATTTCTGGCCTAAATGTCTTTGCTGAAAGTCTTGTGCAGTGCTGTGAAGTGACACCATCCATAAAGTGACACACCCATGTGTGCTCCCCATTCTGACTTTGTTTACTTTCTCTGGAGCACAAATACGCTGATTCTTATCTGTTTCCTATATTGGCCAGTAAAACATCTTGCCTCTGCAGTTCTCTATTGCTGATTTTCCCTCATGTAGTGGTGTGAGAATCCCTGAGGAGTCTAGAGAACTGCAGAAAGAGCCGTTTCATAGGGAGCACACAGCAGCTCTGTAATGTGTGTATGAAGATAATATTAACGTTTTTGACCAGCTGTTCCACCAGCAAGAGCAGATTCCTTTCAGAGCATAAAGGCATTACAGTTCTTTAAATGAGAGTGAGTTTCCAGTTTTGGACTGACTAAGATATGATGAGATAAGATAAGATAAGATAACCCTTTATTAGTCCCACAGTGTACAGAACAAAATTAAGAGCAGGAACTATAAAAGCTATACAGCACAACAGTATAGTATAAAAAGTACTCTATACAAATAATACAAATATATAAACATAGAAGTTTGTGTGTATGGAAATATACATGTATATAAGAAGTCCTGGTTTGTCACTGTTGATCAGTACTTTCCATCACCAAACTTGTGTAAACACTTGCAGAAAGAAATGCATTTTCATGGTATCATGTAGAGTTTGCTCTATAGTATTTGCATATAGATCGGTACTTTCATGCACCATTGATAGAAAAAAATATTGGAGCAATGCCAAACAAAAGCCGCTGCTTTTCTTGAAGTCAACCTGAAATAAAAAGCCTTTTTTACCTTGTTAGTTCATGTTCCTTGCTTTTTAGAGCAAAACTCAGAGGCAGGAATTTTGCTCCTGCCAACCATATTTTAGATTTTTTCATAAATTCCCATCTTTATCATTTCTACCATTGATTGCATATCCATTTCAAACCACACTCTGAATGATTTTAAAGATTTTAACATGTTTCTCACACCTCAATTTATGATAATTTATATCCTACAAAATTACCTGAAAAATGATTTATCATTAGAGTACACCATGTGTTCCTGATTTAAATATAAAACAATGACATTTCTAATATATGCAAAATATCTAGTAAAATATTTTCTCAGGAGTGTGTGTTCATGTTAAAATAAACATTTCTAACATCATCCAAAGACTATTTTGCTTTTGGAATTTAGAGAGTTGAGTGACTTCTTTTGAATAAGTTAATAAACATTTTTCCTTAAATAGGTAAAAACTATTTTAATGTACTAACTCTCATTTTAGCGTATAAGTTATTTTTTTGAGTGACGTATCTCATCAGCTGAGGTTGATGGAAAACTGGACTTACTGTTACTTCATTACTTTAAAAAATGACAACATGGATCGCACAAAAGCGGAAACACCATTATGTAATATTAAAAGGGTTAATGCTGTTAGGACCCATCTTGTGGCAGATCTCTCCTCTTCTCTGTCTCACTCACTACCTCTTTCTCTAAGAAGCATTTGTTTTTCTGTCATCCTCCGGTGTCATGTTTCCTATGGCTTTCCCTTTCCATAATCCTTCCCTTTTTCCTCTGTCCGGTTTCCTCTAGTTTTGCTGCCTTTCTCTGTTTCTTTCTTCCTTTAGTCATGCTCTGTGTCAGAGTGAGCCCATTTCTGTTCCGATGCACAGAATCTTAGAGAGAGAGAGAGAGAGAGAGAGAGAGAGAGAGAGAGAGAGAGAGAGAGAGAGAGAGAGAGAGAGAGAGAGAGAGAAGCTGGGTAACACTGCGAGGACTGATGGATTATTCCAATGGCAGATTTTGACAACTTGAAGTGAGGGAGTAAAGAGAAACCCATAGATCACAGCTACTAACTGTACACAGACATTATTCAGTATGATATATACTCTCACATCCATACATAAACACACATCCGCCATATAATTCTATGCATTTTTAGCATTGTTTCATTTAGCATTGTTTTATTGACCCTGTCACTGAAAGGTTCTCTGCAGGGAATTAACAGTCAACACCCAGCCTCAGGGGGATTTTTATTTAATTTACTTCTTTTCTTTTGTCAGCTTCTTATGGGCACTTAGAAGCCCAATAAACAAGGTGCATCTGGTGCGACCTGTCTCGTTTGTTAATCAGTAAATCTCTTTGTTCGCTGTATATTGATCACTTGTCAGCGGCCTTAGCTAAGCAGCCTAGATCTATTTTCCTTCATCTGAGCCCTTGATTAACCCTAATAAATCCTGGTGTAAGAATTTGGGAGTAGGCATCCTCTATCCATGCACGCCTTAAAGCCATGTCATGAAAACCCATTTTTTACATTTTTTAAATAAAAGAGTTTGATGTATTATGTATTCATTAGATAAGGGATGGTTCAGTACTAAATCTAATTTAGTTTAGAAATGGAACAAAAAGGCAAACATTCTTAACACTGGAAATCAGTATTCATCCAAATTATTTCTGTAGATACACCCCCAAACATCATACAACCCACTCAAATCATAAAGTAAAGTGGCTCCTTATAGTCATGTGTGAACACACCACAGAGTGTGAAATTCTTTCTCTGCATTTAACCCATTCACCAAGTGAGGCAGTGGGCAGCCACCAATGGAGGGCACCCGGGGAGCAGTGTGTGCGGACGGTACCTTGCTCGAGGGTACCACTAGCAGTCCTTGGAATTAAACCCATGACTTTCTGATCGCAGGACCAAATCCCTAAGTATTGGGCCAGGTGCCCCCGACTCTTTCTAATGAAGGTGCTGATGGATATGAACGTAGAGTACAGTCACTACGAAACACAGCGTACTTAAAATGTGCTCAACCCTACCTTAATTTACCCCTGAAAATACAAATTTAAGATGTTAAATCAAGAGGTTTCAGTACTTTTCAGTAGTTTTACTCAGCCTTAATCTGTGCACCTTTTCCCTTAATTTTCCTTCATTTCCTGTATGGAAAATTAAGGTCAAAATTAAGGTCATTTTAAGGGGTAAAATTAAGGCATTTGGTTTCGTGATGAGTATGACTCTATTCTCTCAGCAACACTGCTATACTTTATATTTACAGAACAATACTTTGGATATATACCACAGTAACCTACTGTACATTAAAGAAGGAGTTTTACAGTAACTTACCATGATTAGACATAGTATCATAGTAGGATGACTATAATTCATGGCTTATTTACAAAATGCAGTCCTCAATTTACAATAAGCCAATAAATCCTTTATTACTAAGATAAACCACTTAATAAACCATACTTCCAATGAGCAAGGTAGTAGTTATCCTTAGACAGCTGGTGGCCTGGGAGTTGCCCATGTGAGCCTGAGGTCATGGGTTCAAATCCCAGGACTGCCAGTGGCACCACTGAGGGACCCTTGAGAAAGGTACCATCCCATTCACACATAAATACAAGGGCAACTTTAATGTAGACTATCATTGCCAGTCAAATATATTTTCATTAATAATTTGTAATAACTTGGCGCATAAAAGAGGAATTTGTAAACAAAGCCATTCACAGTTGTTTGATGAGAGACTGCAGAAAAACGTCCCTGATGTGTCTACAACACAAGTATAGCCTGTAAAATTTAAAATGACCAGTGATCCTACATGTGCCTTCTGGGTTTTATATGTAATGCCAATAATGGTGAACTACATTTTCTTTTGGCTTTGTGCCATGAATGGATTTAAAAATAGGTTTTAGATTTTTCCTAAGAAATTTCTTAATAAGATACGATAACACTTTATTAGTCCCACATGTGGGAAATTTGAATTGTTATAGCAGTAAAGTGGACAGAACAAAAGAAAAAAACGTAGAAGTAGAATAACCTAGAATAAAAACTACACAACACAACAGTATAATATAAAAAGTATACTGTACAAATCTCAAAGCAATGTAACGAAGTAACTTTCATGAAGGCAGCTTTTATAGGCATTAAACTCCTCAGAACATCTTGTTCCTATTACCACTCCTTTGGACAATTCTGACCTCTGATCTCAATCGTTCAGTTTATTTCAGAACATTTTAAATCACTGTAGTTCCCATTTAATACCGAATACTGTTATGTCCACACAAATGTATGGATGTTTTACAGCACCAGTATTCCACATCATTCTGCTGAAACATCTCATTTGATAAATTAATTTGCTGTAGATTGCCAACACTACACTATATTTCGTGTTGATTTTCACCCTGATTCTGACAGATAATCCAATTCAGTGAACAGACACTGTTTTAATGGACATTCTGGTACGTTAATCACTGACTTCCCACACCAGTATCTCATTATCCTGGTGCATGTAGAACATTGTGTTTAATAGAGCTTTCAAAATGATTGTTTTGTTTTTGGTTCGAGATGAATATCCTCTTTCTTTAACATTCTTATCACCACTGAATGTTTCTAAAACATTATAAAAGTAATGGTATATGTTAAGATCAGTTATTGTGCTTAGAACTATCTGTTTATTTCATGTTAAACTACATTGAATGTTTGAAGTACATTCCAACTAACTCTTCATAAATCTGCTTGGCATGTTACAGAAATGAGGTCTGCATATTGTGCTACTAGTACTAGCTTAAAGAAAGAGTTTGGCAAAAAATCAACTTCTGTACAAATATAACCTAAACATGAGTTTGCTTTTTTAGTTTTACTCTGGAACTATGACACTAATACACTAATGGATGCTTACACCAAGTAGTGGGCAGTATGTCAAAAATATGTATACACAATATAATTAAAATGTCAGTTTGGTATATATTTTTTTTCAAGTAAAAACATTTATAATAAAAGCAAAACTGTTTTTAAAGTAAAATGTATAACCTTTCTGCTCTCTGGCCTTTCCATACTAATCAAACATAAAAAAGGTAACTTTAGATTTATTTATATATGTGTTATTTATCCTATTTATATTTATATATTTATATTATTTATGTTTCTTAGTTGTCCGCACGATTTTCAGAACAGAAGACCGGACTAACCAAATGAACTAATGTGAAAGGATTCATTCTAAAGATGCAGTTGACTCTAATTCTTCTTCAATTTGGTGATGTTTGTTAACCTTTGAAAATAGCTTTAGACCTAGTGCCATGTGATCATGGTGAAATATACCTCATAATAAAGAACTGACCTTTTGCAGGTAATGCAACTAATGAAAGCAAACATTACTGCAAGGACAAAGATCGTTTATTCCTATATTTGCTTTGTTAGCATTTTGTGGTGCATTAGGAACGTCATGCTTTTAAAATGGAATTTCGCTCATAACATTTCTATATATTTCAGTCACTGATTTGATGTGAAATGGTATATTTATATTTGAGACAAGAAGATGCAGAGCCTTCGGGCTTTTATGAGGACCAAGCCGCAAAACCAGGCTGTCGTCTTAAACAGCTGGCTCATCCTTGGTTGGCTGAAAGCTAACAGACAACCCCAAGAGATCAACTGCATTTCCCACTCTCTCATGTCTGCTCCTTTGACATCAACATTTATAACAGATTAAACTGATTTATTTTGTATTTTAATGAAATATAAAGCAAAAGGTGAGTTGAACCATTGGAGCCTTTCTATTGTCATTGTTTTGCTCTGTTTATATTTTATGCATGGCATACCAGTATTGCTGGGAGTAGATCTCAACATAATTAATTCCAGGTATTCATAAATCAAGAGTTAACATGCAGATGTGCATCCATGGGGTGTGAGACATTCTGTTGTGACTGTCTAGTATAGCCGTACTTATCTTGAATACAGTGAAAAACAAAGGAGAAAATGTCAAATTCGCAAGGAAAAATTGCCTTAAAATGCCAGGACCTAAACATCTCCCTGCCTCAAAGAGCTGACAGAGGACAAGGCTCAGTTTAGTCAAGCCCTGTCAGGCAGTTAAATTAATTTAGCTAACTTTAGCTGTCCAGTTTTTCCAGGTGTTCTTATCTAAATTATGTTTTTTGGAATCAATATTATTGTGAGGAATCACTTTGCACTGACATCAGAGTCCAAAATCAAACACCAATCAAATTTGCAATGAAACAGCCCTACATACCAGTTATGTCAAAAACTAAGATGTACTGGTGTCCCAGACACCACTGCTTGAACCTCAATAATTAGTACTGTGCAAACTGCATACCTAAATCATCTACACTTACCTTAAACAATCTCTGATAGTGGTTTCTGACACTGTATGACACACTTTTATCTTTGAAAATCTGCAAATGTACAATAAATAGTGAAACACAGTAGCAGTAGTCATCTTGGAAGTCTGTCCCTACTCTGTTGTGGCAAGTGTGTGATGATATTGGTATACACGTTGCATGATTGACACTTGTTTTTCCAAAGAAGTACTGCATTAAAAACTCATAACTGTGCTGTTTTTCTCATCTGCTTGTTGAATACAGATTCAGTGGGAGTGCATCAATCCCAAATATCAAGTGAAAAAGAAGAACTACAGAAACTCTGGTGTGGTGATGTTGACCCAGTGCAAGGTGAGGCCTGCCATTCTTTGTGAATGTCTCTCTTCACATCTCTGTCTACTTTCTTACTGTACAAAGGTGTTGACAAAAGACAGCTATACAGAGGAGTCAACTGTAGAAAAATGTCTTAGAGAGTTGCAGATGGTCCTGTGGTTTTATGAGACAGCTCTGCATAGCATCAGTAATGCTCTGCATTTTTATTTTTACAGCCTCTTTATTTTTAATTTCAGATCATAAAGATGCACTCGTTTCTGGATTATATAATGGGAGGCTGTCAGATCCAGTTCACAGTAAGTGATTCTGAAGGGGATCCCCTGTCTTTCGAATGCTCAAAAACACCCCTGGACTCCATTGCTAACGAGTAAACATGAGTCTCAATGAGTCTCCAGGGAGGTTGTCAGAAAGATCTGTTCTCAGATCGGCTTCTTCTGTCCATTTCCTGCCATCAGCTCTAAGATAAGATCAAATACAACTGGCCTTAAATCAACAGCTGCAGTCAACTTTGAGCTACAGTCGAATGCAGCCATGAAAAGGCAGAATTTGAACAGACAGATTAAAGGCTCCTGCTGAACCAAGCACCTGACAGTGCTCGCTGTTTTGGGTGTAATCAACTCCTCAGAATATTCCACTTTAGGGGAAATTTCATCCATTTTGAAATTTTCTAAATAACACAGTCATTTAAAGAAGTCTAAAGACAGACTTGGTGTATTTACCCTGGTGGTGATAGGAACCAGGGGTCCAAGTGTCTCAAAAACAAACTACTTTATTTGATATATAAAACAGCCAGTGGACCTACACCTGCATGATTTTCTCTATATAATGTTTATAATAGTAAAATAATAGTCAAAAAAATCTTTGAGTACTACTTTGCCTTGCAAAGCCCTGCATGTGCCTCTCTGCCATAAATTGATTTCAAAAGCTTTTTGTAACATTATGGTAAAACAATGCCTTATTCATAATCCTTTCTTGTAAGAGCTTTCTGTGATGTAGCTTTTAGAGACGTTAATCGTTTGGATGTCTGGTTCCTATCGCCACTACAGTAAAACAATCAGTAGTTCTGTTATGTTTCTCTAGAATGATGCATTTTCTATCAATTTACTCAGATTTAATTTGTTTACATTTTCTTTAGTGAAATATGCTTTAGTGAAACTTTGAAAAATGATGAGCTTAAACCCTCAAAAGTTGAGTTGTTGCTGGTGTTTTGTGATACAGTTCAAATGCGACAGGTTTTTATTACCAATTTTGACTTTTGATGTAAAGAAATGTGGCAAAAAACGTAAAGAATGTTTATCCTTTCCAAAACATGACTGCCTGCACTACAGCTGTCATCAAATCCCATACTTTTTCATTAAATTCCAGTCATTATATCTGTGAGTAGTTGAAGGTGTGGGAGTTTTAATTCACAGTAATTACTGTGAGTGACAGTGGCGGCCCATGTCTGCAGGTGGCGATTGATTTCACTGCCTCGAACGGAGACCCTCGGAACAGCTGCTCTCTTCACTACATCCACCCATACCAGCCAAATGAGTACCTTAAAGCACTAGTGGCTGTGGGCGAGATCTGCCAAGACTATGACAGGTAAATGACCATCTACTGACCACCTGACTGAACAATACAGCCAAGATGTCAGTCATTACATTCAACTGGCCAGTTAATGAAAGATGATTATTTCTGGGAGTGTGTTGGCAACTGCCTATATTTAAGCTTTTATATTCAACTGAAGTTAAAGTTTTCATGATGGTTCAAGCTGTGATTCGTTTTTTCAATTTTGAACACAGCTTCAAGACTCAAGCAGACTCAGACCTAACCCGAGACCCAAACCTGACCCAAACTCAAACCGACTCCCAAAGCATTATCACAAACACACGTTTACAGAGCGTTTCTTTGTTACTCAATGCTTGAGCTGAGTGATTAAAAATATCATACAGGGATAAACTTGTATTTTAAACATCTGTAAAACACTCACAGTGATTATTATCGGTATATGTTTGTGGAATTGCTGATCACGCCTGGCAAAGAACAGCACACATACTCCTTCAATTACCTTTTAGCATTTCTTTCACTGCCGCAGCTACCACAGAAATGCTTAATATACTTCTGGTGAACTTAACAGACAACAGGAAATCTCTCTGTGCCCCTTCCACCAACCCAGCACCTCTCTGTTTTATTCATGGTTTTACTGAGGGATGCACTCACTCAGAATTCAGACTTTGGAGTTAGAACCTTCAAGAAAAATAGATAAAATAGAGTGTGGGTGCATGAGAGAGTGTGCGAGTGAGTAAGAGAGCAAATGACAGTATGACAACCCTGAGCCTGACCCATGTCCAGTTTTGAGCATGAAAAACAGGCCAGAACCTGTCCGGAAACCCGTTACTTTGTTTGGCACCTTGGGTGGACCTCTAGTTTAATCTAAAGATGCACACACTCACACACACACAACATTTCATGCAGTTTGATCAAGCTGGTATTAAATTGTTAAAATGGTATTTCAGTTTTTATTTCAACATTCTTCAAATACGGAAAATGTTTAAGCTGTGATTGTATGTTTAGACATATGTAGAAAAAATGTCTCTGAAAAGTTTGATTAATATACATTGTAAGTGTTTGATAAGTGAAATGTGTTATTTACAAAGTATATTTTTTCGCCTCAACTTTGAATGGAATTTTATAGTATACTGTGATACTGTTGCTGAAATCCAAACACAGTATCACCGTTCAAAGAAAGCTCCACAATAAAAGTAACAAAATAAAAATGTGCATCACACTTAAGAAATATGGCCTAATAGATTCCATATACACTTCAATCTACAATGGTGTATTTTGCACACAGGTGAGTTTTGCATCTTTCTAATGTTTAAGATAAAAATCATGTACTGTTACACAGAAATCATGAAGTTATGCAGGTGATATGTATATATATACACATGTGGACAAAATTGTTGGTACCCTTCAGTCAATGAAAGAAAAACTCAAAATGGTCACAAAAATAACTTTAATCTGACA